>JAAEAF010001324.1:0-31396 GCA_011037195.1 Triatoma infestans | reverse complement strand
TAGTTTTTTTTATTTAAAAAATATTTAATGAAAAAAGATTTGATAAATTCTGCGCTTCATTCACGACCACCACACTTCTCAGCAAGAATGACAGAAGAAAAAAGAATCACGGAGAACATTCCTTCGGGAAATTAAATGAAAAGCTTGGTGATTCTTCTTTTTCCTTTATTTTTTATTTTTTATAATTTTTTTTGCAACATGGAACAAAGTAGCTCGGGAGTGAAGTAAATTACCTTTTGTTCTATTACTCGCATTTCTTTCTATTATACACTGTTGTCTGTTACATGCGAGATTGTCTAGGATTTCATTTCGAAATGTTTTTTCGTTTTCTGTTACTTTTAGTTAGTTCTTTTAATAGAGCTAAAAATTTTAGAGAATAATAATGTATAAACGGAAAAATACCTTCAGTAAGGTGTTAGTTTTGGTTGATCGATTTTTGATCAAAACCTTATTGTAGGTTCTCAAGAAAGCACTTGATCTAAATATCAAGTTTGAACTTTTTTTCCCCTTTTTGAGCTGACCACACAGTCACACACAGAAGCTAGTTTCTAAAGCCAATTTTTCGTACTCAAGGGACCTCAAAATGTATAATTCTTGTGATAACTCGATATCAAACATTTTTCCCGATTGCAATATTTCCTCTTACTGCAGTAAGAGAAAGTAAAAAAAAAAAAAAAAAAACTCACTCTCTCCATAACTGCTCTCTTTAGTGTAATCTCAAGCGGTACGTATTGTTTTGTAGCACGTTTCTTATTTCTGCGTATTGCTACTAGATGTCTGGCTAGTTAGAGTTGAATATTACTTTATGTCACTTGTGAGAAAAAGTAACAGGTTTTTTTTTTTTTTTTTAACTTTCAACCGCTTATGATTAAAGATATAATTTATTCACTAATTTTGATTTAATAATTGTCACATTATTACTTGGTTGCCGAAAAAAAAAAAAATTATTATATTTTTGGAAACAATTATTTTTAATTCTCATCACACAATTAGGGAAACAATAAATTCGTATTAATAAAAAAAAATCACCATTTATTTAGGATAAATAGTGAAGAATAGAAACAAGAAATTTGAATATAAGGCAAATTTATTTTGTTTATTTGGGGGCACCCATCCTTTTAGCGGTGGGACAGTTTACGTTTAGTTTACAAGGGTGGAAAAATCATACATAAAATGATGCCACACGGAAGGCTACTGAGTTATTTCTATATTTTAGCCACGGCTAATCTATTTTTATTGAGATAAGTGATGGGTGAACGTCCGTGAAACAGCTTTTTATTGATATTTCGTGCCATTTAAAAAAAATTTGATCACCAGTCAATAAGTCTAAAAGTAGGAAAGATTTAACTTGAGTTGATAAAACTCGTTTTGTTGTTTTTATAATAACAAGCCTTTTGCCCAACCTGTCAATTGGATGCACTAATGGGTTTCCAAAATTTAGATTCCAAGAGTGGTAAATAGTGAAGTTAAATCGCGATATGAATAGAAAAGTAATAAACATCAAGTGGAAGCTCAAAAGAAAGAAAACTACTACTTTCAATAGATTTCTGGAAAAAAATAATCAAAGTACGTTTAAATAGTACATCATTCTACAGCTTGGGCCGCCCAAAGAAAGTAGATGTACTTAGGCTTCTCGGGCACATTGTGCATCTCAAAATGCACTCTTCCTCATCCTTCATCCCATTAACAAATCAATTGGCAAAGCATTTTCTTCCATCTTGCCATTTGTGAAACAGCAAAGGATAGGAAGAAGAGAAAAATATGAGAAGTTATGATTAATACCGCCAACCCTCGGCGAATATTTAAAGAATAAACCCCAAGATATGACAAGAAGTGGGAGTTATCTTTTTCTCTCTCTCACTAGGAAAATTGTTGGTTTTTCCACTGGAAACTCTCCTGGTGCGTAGTTGTAAAACCATCAGGGCAAACTAGCTTGGGATTAGGGAAAAAGCCAGTGAAGATAACCGGTTCGTATCAGGTGAAAATAGGGCTTTGATGTTGAGAGATATCTTCGATTACAAGTTTAGTACAAGAAATGCAGCGTCAAACTTAAAAAAAATCAGGGCATTAATCCTTCTTGCGCTCAATCTTCCTGTCCCAAAAAGGTATAGTTTGCATTAGCATAGTGGACCTCCAAAACTAATCTTGCACGCCTCAGTCTACCATCCCCCCTCGTAATAGAAGAAGATGCGTTATCTTAGTGCCATTTCTCAATAATTACACAAGCAATACCTTGACTATTAGTCTGTAATTTCAGAGCCCCCTTTTTTTTTTGTTTTGCCACCTCGTCTATAATAAAATAGATTAGATTAGATTCAACGGGGGAATTGGCTCTTCAGCCTACGCCACCGCGACACCCCAAGGATCTATTGGGGCACCCCCTAGTTGGAGACTCTCCCCCGATCCTGTCCTTAGCCGGGCTGTGGAATTGGGGGGGGGGCTCCCAGGTGGTCAATCAGAGCAACTGCCATCAGAGCACCCTCTCCAGTCCTGCTTGCCTTAAAAGACTTAATAGGTCCGAGAGAGGGCCGTGGCTGAGGCTTGTTGGCACCAGCTTCTCTTTACCAAAGAGGCGGTTCCTTAGCCAAACCAGCCCCTCGCACTGACATACCACATGCAGTGCCGTCTCCTCTTCTTCCTGACAAAATCTACATAGGCTATCCGTTGCCAGGCCCAGTCTATTTAATCTACAATGGCCAGTGAGAACGCCAACTGCTATCCTTATGGCCGCCCGGCCTAGTTGGAGTAATTCCGCAGTTCGCTTGGGCGAGTGGCTATGGATAAACTTTTTCGCCTGCCTCTGGCCTGAAGTTTTGACCCACCATTCCCTTGATCGGTCCTCCATATGTTTGCACTCCTGAGGCATCTTGAGACGCCACAGTACGGCTCCGGCCCGGTAAGTGCTCTCATTGAACCTTCCCGGGCCAGGCGGTCCGCCGCCTCATTGCCTCTGTAACCCGAGTGCCCAGGTAACCAAACCAGGAAGACCTTATTATGGCTACTAATTTCCCTGAGTGCACTAGGCGGTCCCACACCAGCCTTGAGCTGATCTCTTACCAGTCAACTGCCCGCAGAGCAGCTGGCTATCCGAATAAATGACGCTCTGGAGTTATACACTCCCCGTCTTCTTATTTCGGCGGCGCAGATAATAATCGCGACTAGCTCCGCCTGAAAGACCGTAGCTAGCCTTCCCAGGCTCACCGAGGTATTACATCTCGATTGAGCCCTATAATAAAATAAGATAGGTATGAAAAAAAAAGGAAGCGAATTAGGTTTAACATTTCCAACCCACGGTTGAAGGTTAAACGACATCATACTTCCCTCCCTCAGAGGGGGTAAAATTTTGATGGATTCTTTCTCTTTCTTGGAAAAAGATTATGACTTTCCCACGATTCTGGTCCCTCCCAAGCGTCTCCCAATAAAGAACATCCCCCGGTGCGAAATTTGGGGCGCCCCTCGAAAGGAATGAGCACATCTTATAGAACGTAGTCTCTTAATCGCCTCTTGTGACAGGAACAAGACTTTTCTAAGCTCCAGAATTGCAAGTATAAAATTTTTTTTATTACCTCAATTCTAATGATATTTGGTTCTTGGATGTAATTGCATATTTTTTTAATACTTACTGAATTTTTTTTCAACAAAGTCATTATTTGTGAACATTAAATAAATAGTTATTTTTCTTTCTATTTTTTGTTTTCTTGTTGCAATTTTGTCTTAATTGAAATACCGCTTAATCGGGACAAATTTGTTCTGATATGTCCCGGATTAAGCGGAATTATCTGTATTTAATCCACTAGTAAATTATATACATATGTGTGGTATCCTATATTCTTTATATTTTAAGTTCCATTTGGGGCAATTTTTCGTTTCTTTTATTTTATTTTATTTTTTTTTTACTGAAGACGCTAAAGCCACTTTAATGTCTGGGTGTCAGTGTCCAGTCTATGTTATGTATAATGGAGTTGATGAGAAGAGAAATTGGGATTGATTAATTAGACGAGATATGAAGACACTGTTATAATATAGGCTATAAGCTTACACAAACTGCACTGGACTTGCAATGATTTCTATAGGAGTAGAGATATAATACGATGCGATGTATATGGTTGAATCTGATAGATAGATATATATCTCTCACTGGCTTATATACAGGTTCTCCCCACTCTAGCCTGCTTAAGTCAGAGAGTATCAGAGAGAGCCTGCTTTCTCTCTTAATTCTCTCGTCTGTCTGCTCTCTCTTGCTATTACATCATCCCCTCTCCATAAGAAATTTTTCAAGTGTGAAAAATTTGAGCGTGCTGCTGTATCCTTTGTAGCTCATCTGGTTTGGCTACGAGTTTGTTGTAGCTGATGAGGAGAGAAATTGGGATTGATTAATTAGACGAGATATGAAGACACTGTTATAATATAGCTATAAGCTTACACACACTGCACTGGACTTGTAATGATTTTTATAGGAGTAGAGATATGATACGATGCGATATATATGGTTGAATCTGATAGATAGATATATATATATCTCTCACTGGCTTATATACAGGTTCTCCCCATTCTAGCCTGCTTAAGACAGAGAGTACCAGAGAGGACCTGCTTTCTCTCTTAATTCTCTCGTCTGTCTGCTCTCTCTTGCTGATGTAATTCTCTCTTGCTATTACATTATGCCACTAATCATTTCATTTCAACATACATTTCAAACTAACCAAAATTCGTTTTTTTAAATTCCATCTTTCTTATTAAATACTCATCCTTTTTTAAAATACACTTTGTTCATCTCAATCACTATTCCTGAAAAAAACCATGTAAGCGCTGAAGAGATCTCTTTCTAGAATGAATCCGTGACATTGGAATGCTCCTACACTTGAATTCTCTATAACATAGTAACTTGTTGCTGTGCATTTTTTCCAATATTGTAAGTGCAATAAAAATTTTTAAAAAAAATAAATAATCATTACATTTAAGTGCAAAAAAAAAAAAATTGTCCAATTTAATAGCGAACGAACTTTCTGTCGGAATTAGTTAAACTATCATTTAAAATTCAATATTCTTTCCTACAAACCGGAAGCCGCACGTAAGAATTAAAAAAAAAAAAAGAAAAAAAAAGTTTTACTCACTAAACGAATTCTGAACAAAAGTTCGTTCAGTTGTAAATATTAGTGTAGATACGCGGTTTAATTAAATTATCACTTAAAAAAAAAAAAAAAAAAATAATTAAAATATTAATTTTTATCTTTACAATTCCAGCAACCACAAAATATTTGCACCAGGTTTAATTGCTGTAAAGTAAATGATTTTCAAGAACAAGTAAGTCTAAATTAAAACAAACAAAAAAAACTTAACACAGTAATTATTAAATTAAAATAATATGAATTAATTTGAAAGTAAGATAAAAAAATATGATAGTTTTCGTGTTGGAATTATTTTTTTATTAATTATTAATTACACAGTAATTTTAATCTAATTCAAGTAATTTTTTCATTAGATAAATTTATTATTATTGTTGTAGACTATATATATATTTTTAAAATAATTCTTTTTATTATTTTATTTTTATTGCTTAATTTAACATATTTTATTTTTATTAAACTGTTTAATATTTCTATTTTATTGCTCTTCTACTGCTTATATTTATGCATTAACTGTGTTGGAATATTAAGTTGAATATTATCACTTAGTCTAATCTTATAACAATTCTGAATAAGTATTTTTTTTTTTTTTTTAAATTATTTTGTAGATTGTAATAGAACAGGTGTAGGAACAGTTGTTATTCTATTCAGTGCTTTTATCCCAATCACTCCGATCCAAATGACCTATTAAGATAATGGGGTTTAATCCAATCTCATTTCCTTACTAAGACTTATCAGACTGAATAAAAGTTTTCCTCATAAGCCAAGGCTATTTATGATTCTTTTCCCCTCTAGAAATCAGTATCTCAATACAGTTTTACCTTCACAATATCACGGAGTCTATTGTAGTATCAAATTTTAATAGCACTGGGTGGCATTCACTATAGTTCTTCTACGGTCTCTTTAAAAGACTAGCAGAAGAGTGACTAGTCAAAATAATATATAAATAAATATGATCTGCAATAATCAATCATTTCTTACAATAAGGATTTCTTTTCCAAAAGGTTTTCATATATCCTCTATTCATTCTAAAGTAAACAAAGATATTCAATAAAACTATAAAATTGGAGAAAAAAAAACTTATCTAAAAGGTTAAAATTATAAAACGAATTAATGATCTCATGGAAATGGATGGAAATATAAAATATATTTTATTTAAAGCTTGAAAAATAATTAAAATATAACTTTATATAAATATGAGGGTCATTTAATAAGTAACGAGAAAAAAACCACTGCAGCTCAGAAACGGTTTGTTTAATCAATACAATAGTTTCAGTGCGTCAAGTTACTGGTATCCATATACTTACTTTATCATCAGCTGTTCGAGAGTATTTGGTAAGCATAACCTCAAATGTATTCAGTTAACAATGGCGAGTCCGCTCGAGCATTGCATCTCGGAAGAACAACGATCAGTGATTACATTTTTAGTTGCAGAGGATATTAAAGGTTAGTGAAATCCACGAAAGAATGTTGAAAGTGTAAGGGAATAATTTTTTGAACCATTCGAACGTTTACAAAAGGGTATAATAGTTCAAAAGTGGCCATGTAAGTGTCTGTGACGAGCAACAAAGTGGACGTAGCAACTTTTTCCCTCGAATCTCGCATGAACTCGAAGATCAACGAATCATCAACATCCAGTATTACACACAGTTAACTCAAAAAAAACACTACAAAAAGTGTGGTGGGGGATCCTTCCACATCCCCCCCTACAGACCCAACCACACCCCATCGAACTTCCATTTGTTTAGACCCCTTAAAGTGGCTCTACATGGGAAACATTTTCAATCCAATGAAGAAGTTAAAAATCAGGTGCAAAAGTGGTGGCTTCGAGATCAACCCAAAGAATTTTATGCCAGAAGCATAAACAAATTAGAAGAACGATGTGGGACAAGTGTATAAATGTTGCTGGGGACAATGTTGAAAAGTAGCCAAAGTTTTGTATTGATTAAATAAATCGTTTTTGAGCTACAGCGATTTGCCTTTCTTATTGAATGATCATCGTATATAATACTGGTTTAAGACAATGATTTGTAATTAACAAAATCGAGATATAAGTTATAAGTTTTGGTATTATTGTTTTGGTATAAATAGATCATTTTAGAAGCCTATGATTCTGCCCTAATATATGTTTTATAACATTGGAAGAATAATCATTTCTTAAGGAGATTGGCCAGCCTTTGTTCTAGCCACCCTAATCCAAAAGATTCGCTAGTGACGCTACAGAAGTGTCCGTGGTCGACAAGGGATACCCCTTCCTATCGGTCTTATAAGTCCGCCATTTTGTCATCGATATCCTTCTGAAATAAAATTCTCAAGAAGTATTATTAACACATTTGTTCTAGTTGTAGATGCTTTGATTTGAACTTTGTGGTAAAAAAGTAAATTAAGAAACATGCACAAAAAGTATACAATGTTTACAAAAGAAATTGGTTAATTAGTTGGCTCACACATTTCCATTTGTTTGTATTTAACTGCTCTTAATGAAAACAAAACCGCTAACTTATAGGAATGAGTACGAACGAATGAAAAGTACGAAAAGTCCGCAATTCTGATCGAATAGACATATTTTTTGGCTCTGCTCTTGCTCATCCGACTAACTATCCTACAATCGAAAATCTTAGACAAAGAGAAATTATCTATATACTGGTCCAAATGTTGGCCATGCTTATAAAATTGACTAATTGAAATCGGATCAGTCTCTTAGTCCTGAAACTTTATAAGTGCGGGTTTGGGTAAGTATAGTATATGAAGGGATCGCAAAAAATTTTGGTAAATCATAAGCTTCTGGACGTGTCATTAACTGATAATAATTCAAAGTTACATGTATTAAAATAAAAGTAAAGTAATGCTTATTATTTCAGGCGGGCTTAACGTCCAAATCAAAATTGGACGGTGGTAGGTGGGGGTGGAACCCACATACTTTCTTTACTATGAACATTTTTTAAGCTAATATAAAGTCGGCATTTATACACGGAACTCGAACTCGGGACCTCCCAGTTACAAGTCCCTGCTCATAAACACAACACCAAACCCATATCAGGTCAGGCATAGGGCTCAACTTATGAGCTTCTTTAAGTGGGTGTCACGAAAAATTTGCTAAATCATAAATAAATAAGTATCTGGACTTGTAAATACACTGGTAATAATAATATTAGACTTTTTTAAAAGCCGATGTACATTAAAGATTTTGATGGATTCCAGATGTCCGAAACGAGACCAATAAAAACGCTGCTATATTCCCGATACAACATTCCCTCTACTATAACCATACACAATTTCTTCAGCTTCCACCTTTGCGTACAGTTTTCTTTTCGTTAATATCTCAGAAGAACGCGAAACACAAATTTTTCTTATGACATTTTGGTTATAGATTATAATAGCAAATGAGAGGTAAAGAAGTTTGGGTAAAGGCATAATTAAGTAAAGGATTAGTCAAAGTAAACATTGATATAAATTGTATAAAGAAAACCAAGAAATAAGATTTATCCGACTTTAAACATCAACATTACACAAAAACTTCTATAATAACCAAGTATAATTTAATTTTCAGAACCATGAATGATTAATTGCCATATTACAAAACATTAGTACTTCAATAATATTTCTCTCCAATTATTTGAGAATATACAATGTATATGTTACGCTCAAAGACTGAAAATGCTCATTGAGCGATAAAACAGCTCACAACGCGTTGTGGTCACTGTAAAACATCCACATCGCTAAATTCGTGTTATGTGGCTTTTATGAAAACGCTCACGACGCGTTGTGGCAATCACAGAAAGTCCACTTAGCGAAATTCGTGTCGTGGCTATCATGCTTTACGACCACAACGCATTCTGGCAATAAAGAAAAACCATGACCCGTCCTGAGCACTAGTTGGTGTAACCATATCACGACGGACAGGTTGTAACTTGTCGGCTTGAGTACAACGATGCATTAAACATCAGTAGAGTTATTTATTCATTTCTTGACCGTTTCTGAGGGTGAACGTAAATCAGCGCTAACCATGACCAATAAAAGAGAAGTATTTTATGATAAATTACGTAGCACTGATCGCAATTTTATCCTGAATATAGATAAATATGAAATGTTACTTAATGAAACAAAACAGTCTCAGCTTCTAAAAAAAAACAACCCGTCTCTAACTTCAAAGCAGTATAGTCGTCTTAAATGATATGATGCCTTAAAAAATTGGTGACACTGAAAAGTTGGTTGAAGCTGCAGCAGATAGCACAAGTTCAAAAATCCGTTACTTCTGCAAAACAGATGATCATGGTTCTTAATATGGTTCCATATGCGTCATGGCTTTTCTTCATTGCCAGAATGCGTTGTGGTCGTATAGCATGATAGCCACTACACGAATTTCGCTATGTGGTTTTTCTGTGATTGCCACAACGCGTCGTGAGCGTTTTCATAAGAGCCATAACACGAATTTCGCGATGTGGATGTTTTACAGTGACCACAACGCGTTGTGAGCTGTTTTTTCGCTCAATGAACATTTTCGGTCTTTGAGCGTAACATACATACATACGTATCATCCTTGGTGATGCAGCAAACATTTTTTTGGGGGTGAAAGAAGATCAGGACTGCAAACATTTAAGAAGCACTTCTCTAGACGACAATATTCGAAGAAAAATCGACTGATTTATAAACAGTCTGTTTTTCTGTTTCTTTTTATAAAAATATTGAAAGACCAATTGTTTTTATTGAATTAACTACAATAGCGAGAGCTTTCCTATCAATATATAGATTTTTCTCTCAAGATTGTATTTTGTAAGAAAATATTGTCTTAGGATAGATATTTTGTTGAAAAACAATCCCCCTCCCCACATTCACCGTGCTTTACAATTTTTTAGGACACATTTCTATAGTTTTGTAACCGTTAGAAGAAAATTGAAATAATTATAATTTTTTTATGTTGATATAGTTTGAGAATTAATTACTTTTTCTTACAGATGAATAATTTCTACACTTTTAATTTCAGGTAAAAATTCATGTTGGTTTGGAAAATTTACTATTTTATATAGATTACCCTAAAACTATGGTACCCAGCCATTCTTATAACCAGCTTGAAAAAACTTCAACAAAAAAAAAATTGAAAACCAAAAATATTTTTGATAAAATAGCGAAAAAATGAAAACAATCATTTAGTAAAGTGGTAAACTAAACGCACTTCCGGTCATCCTATTTTTTTTCAAACTCCAAATTTCAACAACATATTTAATTCTAATTAACATTATTTAGATGACAGAATTGTCTAATAAATTGAAATAGCACTTTAGAGGAAGCCGTAACCCACCCCTCCCCCAAAAGTGCCCTTAAATGAATTTTTCCTAGAGAAATATTTCAAATAAAAGTTGTAGTTCTTTGTATGTGTAGTTGATATAACATGTTTCAAGAAAATCGTTGGAGCCATTTTTGTGAAAATTTCAAAAAAGTAAAAAAAAAAAAACTAGTAAAGTGTTACTTCCGGTTGAGGAATTTTGACGTACAACTTACTGTCAGAGATCCCCATGGTAATACCTAAACGGAATATCAAGTTTCAACTTTCTACAGTTTTTCGTTTTCTATGCTGTTCACATACATACACACTAGGGATTGTAAATTTACCGAATTTTTTATTTTACCGGTAATTCGGTTAATAAAAATTTAAAAAAATATAAAAATTAAAGTGTTATTATTCTAAACAATCTATAATAATAACTTTTAGAAATAGAAATAAAATAATATAGACAAATAAAAATACACCAGAAATAATATAATAACACCTAATAACTATAGTTATTTTACAATAATAATATTGCATTAATGTCCTGTCATAATGTGGTGTATTCAAAATTGGTATTAATTTGAAAAAAATACGTGAAATATTTACATATTATTATTTTTAAATATTAAAAAAAAGGAGATATTTACTTACTTTTTAAGAAAAACGTTGATTGTAATGATTTTAAACCTTTAAAAATCTGAAAAAACTGCAGAGCACAAATCACATATTATGCTAACTGTAACTAGCGCTTTCTCTACGATTTACAGCGGCACTCAAACCGAAGAAAATTTAATATTAAAATTAAACAAAAAAAAATATCTCACATAAAATTATAAATTAATTAAATTGTTGCTTACACTTATCTGTTTTTTTTTTTTTTTTATTTATTTATTTTCAATGTCCCTTTCGCCCTTATTAAATTATCTATAAACACAATATTTTCTACATAAAAATTTCTAGTTTGGATTTTTCATTTACCAAATTACCGGTAAATTTTTGAAATTTACCGGTAAGTTTACTGAACGGTTTTTTTTTGGTCAATTTATCGGTTAACCGGTAAATCAGTAAACCGGTATACATATACAATCCCTAATACATACATACACACAGACCATTTTCTAAAAACTTCACTTTTTTGGACTCAGGGGACCTCAAAACGGATATTTCCTTTTGAAAACTCAATATCGAAAATTGGACACGATTACAATACTTTCTCTTACTAGAAGAGTAAGAAAGAGTAGGTAAAAATCTGGTATGAAATACTCACACGACTTCGTGTAATTGCCATAAAATCTATAAAATGATAAATTCTTTATACATCAAATTTTACTCATTTGTCCTAAACATTATATATAATGGAGAGGGAAAATACCTGGCCAGGCAGATAGTCCAGTAGATAGCGTCAACATTGGACAAATCAAATACGATTTGAAGTTTAACGCCAAAAAATTCCGCAGAACTAACTAGAATAATTTTTGTCGGAAAAAAATCTGTTTTAAAGAAAACCGGAATTAGAATTTTTTAAAGAAAATTCACCGGAAAATCACAATAATCTATTCTGTGAATTCGCATTTCCACACAGGCCTAATTTTTCTCAATCTATATTCCCTTTTCTTTTTCCCTGCTTTCCCTGAACAGAGGCTCTTCTGCGCAGACAGAATATATCATCTATCTCTATTTATTCTATTTATTTTCCTCTTCCTAAATTTCCTGAATTACCTCTCTTATGACACAATTGTTTAATAATAATTGTATCCTCAGAATTTATTCCAAGTTGAACAGATGAATGTTCTGCAAGTGCAAACTTTAACCGTTGTAAGTGCTCTCTTTTAAAGTGTGTCGTGACTAATCTTTTTGCCTGACCTATGTATTCTTCTCCCCACAGATGAATGGAATCACTTGGATTCTACTTTTTCTATAGTGGAAGTGTTTTTGTGAACTCTGGAAGCATTTGTTTGCACAGAAAGGAACTAATGAAAGCCAAGAGAGATTTGGGAATCCCAATCAAGTTGATAGCCCTGGCAGAAATGACTTTGAAAGAAACAAAATGCCGGGTGAATGTACAAAATGTCCTCTCCGATATTTCTCTATCACTAATGGTTTGAGGCAGGGAGCCCCACTAGCGCTATGGCATTGTTTAATAAGGCTTTGGAATAGGCAGTAAGAGCAATAAGGACCAACCCTAAAGGTACTATTTATAATAGACTGACCCAACATCTCACGTATGCAGACGATGTACTCATCACTGGGCGCACTAAAGCACCATTGGAACGGGCCCTGGAGGAATTTAAAAGAAAGGCTATGATGACTCTTTGCTTGAGAGTCAACGAAGAAAAAACTATTTACATGAGATCAATCAGGAACCAAGCTGCGATGCCTGGGTAGGTGAAAATAAATGCTCATGAGTTCGTAACTGGAAATAGTTTCAAATACCTGGAAGCGTTGTGACGAACAGAAATGAAATGGAAGCGGAAATTAAAGCATGAGCAGCTGCTGGCAACAGATGCTTATTTGCATTAGCGAAGGCTGTTCGCTTTAGAGTTTTGTCGTGTGACGCCAAGGTCCTAATGTATAGAACTTATAATAAGACCAATTGTAACGTATGCTAGTGAGACGTGGGTAGTGTCTGAAGAAAGCGAAAAGTTGCTTGGGGTGTAGGAGAGAAAGGCCCTAAGAAAGATATTTGGCCCAAGCTTTGTGAACGGCCAGTGGAGATTAGGAAAAATGAAGAATCGTTACCAGCTGTACAAGAATGAAGACATCGTGACCTTTATAAGAAAGGTCGTTTCCGCTGGTTAGGTCATGTGGAGAGAATGGAGGAAGTTAGACTGCCCAAAAGGCTCCCTCTAAGGTCGAGCCGGTGGAGCTCGCCGGAGAGGAAGACTTCGCTTGCTTTGGCTGGACGATCTCCAGGTTGACCTCACCTCAATGGGTGATAGGCGGTGGAGTATGGAGGCCAAAGACAGGGATGTATGGCAGAAGCTTGTGGACAAGGCCCACATCCTTTAGGAGTGTTGTGCCATGATAATAATAATAATAATAATGGAAGCATTTGGGACATTTTCCTGACCATTCCATGTATGGTTGGAATATAATTGTGCTTTGCCAGGATTTTTGAATACTTCTCTGACGCTCCTTGCAGATATGGGAGAATATGCCTTTTGTTTTCTCACTTTTTTCTCTGTTTCCTGGTTTCCTTACACCAGGAGGTTTTTTTTTTGTGGGGGGGGGGGGCATTATTCTTAGTTATTTGCTTTTCTTTTGTAGCCGTTTTGTTCTCACAGCATTTTTTCTCTTCCTTGGGCAACTCCGTTGGCTCTGCAATCTTCATGGCGCGTTTTTTGATCAACACAGTGATCAAATCTTTTTTCTGTGTAGAATATTGGTGAGAGATCTCATTGGAGAGTCAGTTAAAATGGGTTTTTTTCCGGTATACCTGTATATCTCAATGTTCCATCCTTTTGTTCATCCAAGAAGCGAAGTGGATTAGGATTTTGACAGAAATTGATAAGAGTTATCAATACAAAAAAAAAATTAAAAAAATGAAAGATATAATCAAGGACTGAGCTTGAGAAATATATTTTTAGAGAAAGGACTATATATCTGTAAGTGCGAGCAGATTTATTAGTTTATTACTGTATTTTTGTTTATGCGTCTATTAAAAAAAAGAAGCTTTCTCTTTCTAAAATTCTCAGACTCCTAATTGATAAATTCTCTTTAAACTCTTAATATTATAGGGAAGCTAGTGCATTACTAGAAATCAGAAGTCAGAAGAAGAAATCTAAAAGGCTACCAGTTGTAGAAGGACCTACATAAATAACACTGTACTACAAAATTAATGACAGAAACTAACCCTAGCTCAACATCCCTCTGAACGCCCACACACATTGCAGATTAACACAGCAGCTTCACCGGAATCGCCTAAAAATAATTTATCCCTGATAACCGTTACAAAAATTAATGTATCAAAATTTGGATTTATAATATTTGGTATAAAAAATAATAATAATCTGGGTGGTATACTCACACGACTTCCTCTATCAATTAATACAACCTAATTGACAACCTTTTTTTTTTTTTAAATTGGTATATTTACGCAAATTTAACTACGCTGTCTTATTCAAATAAGCTTGTAGCAGTTAGTTAAATTTAAACTTGATGTAATAGTATCCAAAGAGAGTATTCGTAGCAGAGAGACAAAATGACAGGACCACTCTCTCGGACTGGAGTTGGAGAAATCACATAAATACAGCAGCTAGAGGCAGAATGGAACGATCATACATACTGACATTCCTCACATTAACTGGGGTGAATGCATAATTACATAATACATATTGAAACAAACTAACCCTAGCTCAACATCCCTCTGAACGTTTACTCCAAAGAGAGTAAGCGTAAAATTAAATTTATTACTAATTAATAATTTATTTATGTATATTACATATTTGTAAGTATTGTAGCACGAGCGGTTTTGTAAAGGGCTTGTGCTTAGTTTTTAAAGAGAAGAGAAGTAATAAGAGATAAATAAGAAAACGCTGCTAGTAATTTTGCTCTGTGCAAGTCTGTGTGGTCACACTGTCTGAAAAACACATCCTGAAGATGGGCGAACGCCCGAAACCGGTCGATGACCACAAAATGAAGCAGGCTACAACGGAAAATGTCACATATTGATACTGACTGCCTGGACTTTACATTTGAAAATGATAGACTATGGTAGAGTGATAAAGGGATAATGACACGTAGTGATGACTGGTCCGTTCTGTTCCCCCGTTGCTGTATTTATGTGATTTCTCCCATTCCAGCCCGAGAGAGTGGTCCTGTCATTTTGTCTCCCTGCTACGAATACTCTCTTTGGATATTATTACACTTGACAAGTCCATAAAATCAGTCTAATATCAATTTTATCTGGAAAAATGATTAAAAAAATAGAAAATAAAAGATACTTTTTTATCTGTGCAGTTTTAACATTCTAGGTTTTAAAAAAAATGTAGTCAATTTTGAGAAAAATCCAAACAAAAAAAAAAATCAAAATTTACGTTTGTAATATCGTACTACCGTTAATAGATTTTCTCAATGTTTGGAATCCTAGTAACGTTTCCAATATATTATAATGTTATATAGAAAATAGAACATATTTTATTGAGGGCTTAAGTGGAAAAGTTAAACTTCATTGCTCCCCTAGGACCCCCAACCCCCCTGAAAAAAAGAACTTTTTTCCTAGAAAAATGTTTTTGAAGTGAAAATGATTTATGTTTATAGATTGTATACAAAATTGAAATAAAAACGCGAAAAAAACTCAATAAAAAAAATAAAAACTATGGCGCAACAGCCCATGAAGGGCCAAGGCTTGCCAGACGGCGAGTTGAATAGGGAGCGTGTGGTAAGCACGCCGCAGTTCCCACGACGTTTAGTTCCGGCCTTCGCTACCTAGGGCGCTACTAACTGTAGCTTCCCACTTTTTATCACGATGCTGGGTTGTACCCGACTTTGCCCTCACGGGAATCGAACCCTGAATTCCCGCATTAAAGACGAGGGCGCTAGCCTCTAGACCAATGCGTGAGGACAATTTTATTAAAAAAATTAAAAAAAATGCAGTAAATTAGCACTTCCGACTGATGGCACTTTGGGATTTTGAAGGAAACCTTCGAAAACGCATTCGCAAAAAAAAACATTTTCATGGGATCTCATAACTAGTTTTTCCGATGAAAATTCAATTTCAAAAATCAATTATGTGAATGCCGTATACAGGGTGACCAGAGTTATGTGCTCCACCCACTATTTTTTAAACGGCGGGAAATTTCGAAAAAATAGAAAACACGTATTTAATCATTTTTAGTCTAGTTTATTTTCAGTGACTGACCCATTTTTTAAACCCCAATATCCAGAGATACAGCATCCCCTTTTCTGTTTGCATATTTTTATAGTACTTGAGCTCCAAAAAAAAAAAAATTTTTAAATCGGTTAAGTTTTTCAAAAGTAATTTAAGCTCGGCATGTCTTTTTATGAATTAATTTTGATCAATTTTACGGAAACAACAAAATACGTACTTATTTCAAATATTAGCACAAATAATACATGTTCATTTTTTGTCTAATACCTAGACATAGAGAGTAAACTTGGAATTTGTACTTTTTACTGATTAAGTACGTGTTTTCTATTTTTTCGAAATTTCCCGCCGTTTAAAAAAAAAGTGGGTGGAGCATATAACTCTGGTCACTGTAATGTGATAACAAAGAGTGATAACAAGAAGGAAAATATATAATTTTTAAATATAAAAATTATAACTAGTGGTGCCAGCCAGTCGCTATTATTCAGGTCAAGAGCCGCGGCCAGTGCACGGTCAAGGGGACCGCCAAGGACAGGAACCGCCAAAGACACACCGCTTTCAACAAGAAATCCTTTTAAAAGGGTCATTATACGGTCAGTATACAGAAGTCACCTGGCCATATACAAGGGTTCAACAAATCATTCAAAAGACCACCTGGCTACAGTCTTTTGATAACCGCCAATAAACAAACACTCAAAAGACCACCTGGCTACAGTCTTTTGATAACCGCCATCACGTGTTGCCGCACCTGTTCACCGACCTATTCAAGACCTAGGGTTAACACTCGGCAAGAGATGTTTTAGTGTGACCCGTAATTACACACTTGTCAATGTGTGAGTGATGGCAATATAACGTCTCTCCACAGGAAGAGGGGATGAGTATTCTTTAGTTTTTTATCAGCGTATCATCAAGATTCTACCAGTGACATAGTTCATACATCGGAGCGCGTCCCTATCTAAGTATTTAAACATATATTTATTTATCAATCATTATAGTTGTGCATTCTAGTTACAATTTAAATCATTTTAAATTAATTGTAGTTATATCCTTCCAAACGTTAAATTATTGTTAAAATATATATCTATTTTCGTAAATTAGTAGTTCACATTTCGTGTAACAACTCTCTAAAAATCTCTAACTAACACCCAACTATTCATCGCAACATAACCCTCTCCAAGACATCTGATGCCACTACATCATCCTGTATATTGAATTTGGTGTACTATGAATCCAAAGAGCCCTATCACTTCATTCCAAGAAGTTTATTTAATGAAGTTTTCTGAATAGTTATGCTTTCCTCATCAAAGTCATTTTATTAAGTTTGATTTTATACTACGATTGATATAAAAATGAAGTTAAGCAAATATTTAGTAAAAATTATAAGTTCGGATGAAAATTTTTTTTTATCATAACATTGTAAATCGTAGTAAGAGAAAATTTGTATGAGTGTTTCACACCAGGTTTTTTTTTTTTTTTTTTTTTTTAATTTCATGAAATCAGTAATATTACAAGCTATGGTAATAAGATAGGAATGCCTTGAATAAGATTGGTAATCATTACATTAATTTTTAATTCTTATTTATTTATTTTTTTATTGCTTTTGTTTTAGCAACATCGTCTTCATGCAAAATATGTAGCTGGTATATTAAAACAAGCGGCTGGGCATCTAAAGAAACAACCAAATTTAAATTTTGTTAGTACGGCCATCTCTAAGCAGGTGACTGTTTGTGGTGATCTACATGGGAAATTAGACGATCTATTGCTGATTTTCCATAAAGTAAGTTTATAATTTTTAATGACTATTAAAAAATCAGCTATTTTTTAAATGAAGATTTATTTAAAATATTATACATAAGTTATTTAATACTATTATTATTATTATTATTTTTTTTTTTTAATTCATTTTTAGAATGGTCTACCATCAGCTGAAAATCCATACATATTCAATGGGGATTTTGTCGATCGTGGTAGAAAAGGGATGGAAGTTCTATTATTACTCTTGACATGTTTATTGGTATTTCCAGACGGTGTATATCTAAATCGTGGCAATCACGAAGATCACGTAATGAATACAAGGTAAAGTTTTGTTAAAAACCTTCTCTCTCTCTCTCTCTCTCTCTCTTCTCTCTATAATATATTATATATATATATATAATATATATTATATATATAGTATATATATAGATATATATTAACATTACTTTTTTTCAACTTTTCATTTGAAATTGGGTGACCTGGTTGGGAAATTATATTTTCTTCTATTGTAAATGAGTGCACCCTAAATGATTTGATTTCCTATTAAAGTTTAAGTAGTTTGTGTGAGTATATAATCAATTCGTTGGATTCCGTTAGTTAATGGTTAGCCCTAAATCTATAAACCGTGACAGCCACTACTTTTATATAATTTAGTGTGGGGAGCAATTTATTTGTTTTCTAGCCTTTCCGGAGATAATGCTGCTCATTTTTTGTTTATACATATTTTTTTTTAATTTCTTTAAATTATATAATAATTCTCCATAAGGCGAACTATCCTTCCAACTGTTTAGCTTAGCCCCTTTCCACCACCAACACTAGCATTAGGCAAGCATCTAGCTAACAAGGAATCCTCATACTAGAACTAAACAACTTGTCAAACGATGACTTAGTGGGCATGGGACCTAAGCCTATATGACTTTTATCCCCCCCGACGCCCTCCATATCATCCCCTTAAATAGTCTCCCCCAATAGCCTACTGGTCAGTTTGCAATATCCCAGGATATCCTTTAACTCCAAACTCGCCCAAGCAATCCTGCGAGAGTGATGCCTGGCCAAATACGCTAAACCTAGTACCAGCAAAACGAGGGAGTCAATTCTGACAATTGTGACTAGACTCTCCCTCATATGTTAAACAAGTGACTAGACACCTAGGAGGCCCCCACCAAGGCCTCAGACCTGTCTGGCTGAGGGACAGGAGGTAAGCCGAAACTCCCTGCTTAATTCCTTTTATAAATCTTTTAGCTTGGAGAACCCCTGCGTGTCCCCCCCCAGCATTTCTCCAAGACTCTCGTCTCCCAAAGTCTAAACTGTTTATAGCGAAACCTCTTAGTGATGGCAAGGGCTGGTTCAGGACCACAAAATGGTGATGATGTTCCCTCCCTAGCGAACTGATCCACCCTCTCATTGCCCTCTATTCCCGCATGTCCAGATATCCAATAGAGACGCACCTTACCCTTCCGAACCAAGACATTAAGCCTTCTCCTACATTCTCCCACTAGTTTCGAGCTCCACCATGGCTTGCTCAAAGTCCTCAGTGCGACTCTATACAGTGATATTCAAATACCTATTTGGAACATATGAAAAACTGAAGTTCAGCTAAGTCATAAAATATCAACAGAATCTGACCCTTCCAATCAAAACCATCCGCTTCTTAATTTGTATCAAATAGTACCTACACCGCAGTGTCTTTTCATCTAAGTCCACTATTCCCACTACTTCACATAATCCGTTAATACCCTCCATAACGCTTAAAGCGCTGCAAGATCTTCTTGTTAAAAAAGCTAGTGAGTAGTGACCTTTTCTTTGGGAGTTTCACTAAACAATGTATTCTACACTCACCGTTAACATATATTAACATTTTCACTTATTGATTTACTGTAGTATGAACATAAATGACAAAAAAAACACTAATAATAATTGCATTTTATCTGACTTTCGATTTTTTTTTTTTTTTATTAACAGTAAAATTAAAATCAAAATGCAAATGAATAAGATACCACTTTTGAGATTTCCTTTTATGATTTAGTTCAGTTAATCTTCTAGAAATGATAAATCTAAATTTTTTTCTAATCTGTTCAGATATTTTTTTGGCAAAAGACTGTTTTGTTTATATCTCTCTCTACTTCTTATCCCCAGTTTTACCACTTAACACTTCACGATCTTCAATTTGCCAAGAGCACTTGGATTTTCCATCCCAGCAGCCTCAAACTACAGCTCACTGTTGATACTGAGAGTGTCATCTATTATAACGAGAGAATACTGCCCAAAAGTCGCTAGGGCACTGAAAAAAGCTTTGTGTGACAAATAATCCCATAAAAAGACGTGCATTACAAAAATCAAAACAAAAAAAAAAAAAGAATGGGCACACCCAAATGGCGGCTGACTATTTTTCCTTTAAGCCTTAATGGTATTTTAACCAAAGAAACTCCATGATAGGCAAGAATCCTTCTTTATCCATTCACTTCTACGCTCTCGAGATATTGCAGAGCTTCTTTCATATTATTTCCTCTCTTGCGCTAATTCTTTCCATTTTCTTCCAATCACAATATTCCATCCTAAATATGTCTTAGAAGTCGTCATCCCAGCGATCAAATCGTTTGTCTCTTGTTGCCTCATGCACTATGGCGGCAATTCTAATCCTCCCCATTCTTGTCGTATGCCCAAAACAGTACAACTTATTATTGCTGAAACTAGTCAAAGATTTTCCAATTACGATTATAATGAATTCCTTCTCATTATATTTTTTCCTTTATATCACGCGCATGGAAAATATCACTAATGCTTTCCAGTTTTACGGACTCCTATCAAAACAATAAAAGTGATAGATATATAATATGTATGTTGATAGTATGAGAAGTTTAAAGAAAATCGTTGGAGCCCTTTTCGAGAAAATCACAAAAAAGTGGAAACAAAAAAAAATAAAACATTCTGGAATGTTGCAGTGATGGATTTTCTGCCTGAACCGTCGTATTAGATGCGGTGGTAGTATCTGAAACGGAATACGAAGATTGAGCTCAATGCGATTTTTCGTTGTTGTGATATTTTGTTCACATGAGAAAAACCCACACACTTTTGTTTTTTTTTTTTGAAGGGGGGGACCAATGCACTGCGACCATTCGATCTATTGTGCTGTGCCCCCTGGATGCCACAGGCTGCAAATATGTCCCAAATGAACATCCATTCTACAAAACCTCCATCAGGTTAATATCCTTGAGGAATCCTAGTAACATGGCGGGCTCTAGGGAGGTGAGCTCTAGGGTTCAATGATAATAATCGATATGAAAATAAAATTACAAATAATTTTGAGAAATTATAGATTTGTTCGTGCAGCGAGTTTGTGATAGTTCCATACAGTTTGCAAACTGGTTTTACTGCGCATGCTCCACCATGCCTAATTTGAAAGTGTTGGCAACTTAACCTGCAAGAACGCTTATTTAATTATTAGTAATTTAGTTATTAGTTCTAAATCTGTAATAAATTAGCTCATACATCTGTAAGAAATTAGTTTCATTAAAAATGGTTAGGTTATAGCAAATAAATAACTAGACATTGAGTATGGTAAATAAATGTATGAGATATCAATTCGCATACTTTTAAAGGATTGTCTGAGGTAGCACAAAACAGCAAATTGTTCTAAGTGGTTATATCCACAACTACAGGTTATGTCAAAAAATAAAAAGAAAGGTACACTGCCCAAGACAGTAGCAGAAATTTAATGCGTTAAAACTGCATTGCGCATGTGTCAGACTGCCAGTTTGAAAAGGTTGGCGCTTTGAGCTCTGACTGCTATGATAGTGTAATGGAATCGTTTATTGTGATTCCTGAGGTATGTAGTAGATGTCTTGAAGAGGGCGGAAGTTAGTTAGAGATTTTTGGAAGTTAGTGCTCGAATTATTAACACGGAATTTATAAAAATAGACTGTATTTGTACAATAATTTAAACGTGAGTAATGGTAACTATTAACAAGAAATACTTAGAAATAAATAGGAGATAAATAACTAATAATTTAGAATGATTAAAATAAATGAACTAAAATGCACAACTAAGGAAATAAGTATAAATAAAAACTGTATAGGGACGCGGTAACTCCTGCTCGTATAATAATCTTGAAGACGTACTGAAGTATAATCATATAATCATCCTCCCTTCCAATGGGGCGAAGTTTATATATTAGTGTTAGCAACACTCACACCAAAAAATCTGTCTTAGTGTGCGACCTTGTGTGGCCTTGGTTAGTTTGGTGACCAGCGATTTAGGTCAGTGGCTAGCCTTAGCGGTGCTTGCTTTGATGTAAAGCATCGACCCTTGGTTTTGTTTGTTTGGCCGCGGCCTTGTCTTGAAGACAGCAGCCGGCTGGGCCACTAGTTATAAATTATTCTTTTTGTGTTATGTGTTGTGAAGGTTTGACATTGCTACGACCTTGCCATGTCATTACAATAGTTTGCAAACGGTTTGCTGACTGTTTGAAAAACAGCACAAACACATGACTGTGAATTGGAAACCGAATTGGTAGCTACCCAGGTTCTTGAACCTTCTCTAAATGGCAGACTCGCAGTCTGTTAGGAGATGTAATGGAGTTTCCTCTTACTTCCACACAGAGTCTGCATGATCTGTCACTTTCCAGCTTCGTCAAATGTCCTCTAAGTCGGCAATGCTACATGAGGAAAACCCGTTAAGAATGCGGAGCTTGTTGTTTCTCAAGCCGATTCAGGCCTCCGATCTCCGTTGGTTTATAATTTCCCAGGCAGACCTTAGCCTGTCGCAAACCGGGGAGAGAGTTCCAGAGTTAAGATCTTTATGCCTCCTCCTCCTCCTCCTTCCTAAGTTCTTCCAACTTAAGCCCCACAGGCCCTAGAAGTGGGGTCGCAGCGCCTATCTTTGCCAGGGCGTCAACCATCTCATTTCCTTCAATGCCAACATGCCAACCTGCCCCCACCACGAGGGTAAATTTATTCCTACTGCCTAAGTTATTAAATTTATCTAGGCATTCCCAGACCATTTTCGAGCTGATAATTGAAGCACTCAATGCTGTAATGGCTGCTTGGCTGTCGGAAAGAATTACAATTCCCTGATTCCTTTATCCCCTATCGAGATTAGATTGAACGCATCTACCAATAGCGTATATCTCCGCCTGGAAAGATGCTGGGAAACTTACCCATGGGTTCCGAGTGCTTGATCCTTGGACCAACCACCATCCCCGCCTCAGGCCCCTCGAGGGTCTTAACACACACTTATAGCAGCATTCGCTAAAAACATTTTTTCTTACCCAGAGGACCATAAAACATGTATTTCCGGTGCAAACTCCATTTTGAAAATTTAATTTACGGTCGCAATAATTCCTTTTACCAGAGAAAGTAAATAAAAATTAAAACCAAGAAGACTTTGTTTTAAAATATATATATACCTATACTAATACCAAATTATTATTGTTTATTTATAATGTTCATTTGTAATATTTAAAGAAATGAAAATAGAATTTAATATAATATAAAGGATCGCCCTACAAATTAAACTTGCTACAAAAGAAATAAGATAATGACCGTCTGGTAATAGGGTGAACACGGACCACAATTATGCTTCTAATTGTAACTGACAGACAAGAATTCCCACTTCGTGAGAAATTCCTCAACGTTCAACTTGCTACCTCAAGTAGTTTCTAATTGCATGATTTAATTGAAAGAGTGATATTAAAAAAAAACAAAAAAAAAAACCTCATCCAAGGTTAAAATTATTTTTGGCACTTTATCAGGTGGGAAATACAAATTTTCAGATTGAGTATTAGAAATAAAACATTAATTATTTAAGGGATGCAATATTTTTATTTGATTCATATTGATTTTTATCGTCCTATATTTCAAATTGACCTTATATTCAATTTTTTACTTTCTCTTACTCCTAGTAAGAGGAAGTATTGGTAATCGTGTCAAATTTTCGATATCCAGTTTTCACCGGAAATATCCGTTTTGAGGTACCCCTGAGTCCAAAAAAGTGGTTTTTAGCAAATGGTCTGTGTGTGTATATATGTGAACAGCATATAGCTCAAAAACGAAAAACCGTAGAAAGTTGAAACTTGATATTCCGTCACCATGGGATCTGACCCTAAGTTTTCTGTCGAAATTCCTCAACCGGAATTTACCACTTTTATTAGTTAGTTTTTTTTTTTTACTTTTTTGCAATTTTCCCAAAAACGGCTCCGACGACTTTCTTCAAACTTGTTATATCAACTACACATACAAAGAGCTACAATTTTTATTTGAAACGTTTCTCTGGGAAATTCATTTATAGTTATGGGGGGTGGGTAGTTAAAGTGCTACTTCAATTTATTAGACAATTATCATCTAAATTATGTTAATTAGAATTAAATATGTTGTTGAAATTCCGCAGTTTGAAAAAAGTCGGATAACCAGAAGTGCGTTTACTTTACCACTTTACTTAATGATTTTTTCACTTCTTCGGGATATTCTCATAAATTGGTCCGATGATTTTCTTGAAACATTTTATATAAACTAAACATACAAAGATCTACAACTTTTATTTAAAACATTTGTCTGGTAAATTTCATTCAAGGGTACTTTAGGGGAGGGGTGGGGTTATATTTTTCTCTAAAGTGCTCTCATAGTGGATTATACAATTCTATCATCCAAACAAAATTAATTAGAAATAAACAGATAGCCCAAATTCTGAGTTTCAAGAAAATAGTAAACCGGAAGTGCGCTTTTACTGGAAGTTTTTTTCAGTTTTCGACGAATTTCATTAAATTTAGTACATAAACTATAAAATTTGTCAAATATAATTTTGAGAACTGGTGTAAGAGAAGTTGGGTGAGTGTTTTACACCAGATTTTTTTATTTTTATTTAGACGCGTCAACATCTATGGTCATTGGCGCCCGAAAGCCTTCTCAGTGCACTGCCGGCCTTCGGACAGTGTTCTCTCGTTACAGACAGCACTGTCCATCACTGGACAGTGAACTGTAGAGGCTCCGAAGAAGAAAAAAACTAAGGGTAGCATAGCTATACTCGAACCCGGGTCCTCCGCATGGGAGTCCAGTACGCTAACCACTTAGCTATTCACTTCCCTCCTTGTATTCAATAAATACAAATTTTCTTCACACTAATAATTTTTAATAAATATTTGCTTGTGTTCAATTTTATTTATTATTTATTATTATTTATTTATTTTCTGTTACAACCTCAAAGGTATACAGAGAGTGAGTTGCCCTGAACTCCATACAGATAATACAAAATAAAGAGATTGCTTAATATATAGAAAAAAAAAAAAATATATATATAACTAAAAGATCACTTAAAACAAATAAAAATAAAAACAGTAAAAACGAAGAAAAAATTACAAACATATATATAAATGAAATAACTGTACAAAATGACAATAAATTAAAGCTCGGCTCTTTTAAAATAATAAGATTTAAAAAATTAACTTAAAATATTTCTTACTTTAAATATATTTATACAAAAAATGAAGATTCATTTAGTTTACTGATATGGCTTGTCTCCGTGAACTTCAGTAAATTAGTTAATATCTCATCACTATTACCTGGGGGTAAGTTGTGTTTATTGAAGAATTTTGTTCTGTAGGAAGAAAAGGCAGGACAGTTAATAATACAGTGAGCGATACTATCAGGTTCATTTACAGAGCAAAGCTTGCACATTCGGTCAACATTAAATTCATACTTCCTCTTATCTATAAAAATGGTACATTTCTTTTTATAAGACAACCTCAATTGGGCTATAAGTCTTAGTTTAGAGATATGAACATTGCAAGACAGGTAAAATTCTTTTTCCATTGAAAGACTACTCATATGTCTATACAACAAGTTATAACGGCTATCCAAAATGAGCTCTATATCTCTTGAAAATAAATTATTTTTAAATGAATCCAGCAAGCCTTGGGAATTCTCTTTTACTACCTGAGTATTCTGTGAAAACCAAACTTCCTCCGCACCAATAGAGACCAAATACCCCTTAAGCGCAAGTATCCAGTTATAAGGCATGTCGTAGGAGTCACTTAATTCCATCCATCTCAGATAACACGCTTTTGGAATACGGTCCTCCGGCATCTCAAGTAAGACAGACCACCAATTCAGCATTCTTTTAAATATTTGGAACTCTGTATGTATCCTACCGCATTCAACCCTAACGTATGAATCGGGCGTGTTTCTCGGGAGGTGCAACAATAATTTTAAAAACTTTAATTGGCCTCTCTCAATTACCTTAGTGTATTTAGGACCCCAAATTTCCGCCAAATACAATAAAACACTTCCCGAAATTGAATTATACAGAGTTATGTTGGAATCGAAATTGTCATTCTTACAAGATTTTAAAAGGGTCAGAACAGAGGCAGTGGCTGATGCATTCTTGGCCAGAAAATATTTAGAAGTTAAGGAGAACGTTGCTGAAGGTGAAAAGGGGACTCCAAGGTATACAAAATTATTTGAGTATTTGATATAATGACCATTATACATTAGACGCTTTACTGTAGGAGGATTTCCACCCTTGGAAAACACCATAGCAAAAGTTTTATTAGTGTTCACTGTAAGCAAATTTTCTTCGCAGTATTCTTTTAAAATGTTTAAATTTTGTAATTTAGGCCGGTGTTGTAGGAGACAACAACACCATGTCATCCGCGTAAAGAATCATCTGTAAATCTTTATTTTTATTTAATGGAAGGCCGGTGGAGTTGTGATTAATAAAATACTCAACAATATTTGAGGTATACAAAGAAAAGAGCAGAGGGCTCAATATTTCACCCTGTAAAACCCCTTCAGATACAGGGATTTCTTGGGATGCACCATCATCAGCATAAATCACCATTGAAGCATTGCCATACAAATTTTTAATTATTTGTAAAATTTTTCGGCTTACGCCTAAACTATATAATTTATGCCACAGTTTTTGATGATTGATCGAATCGAAGGCTCTTTTAAAATCAACGAAAACCGCATGAACTTTGCTTCTTTTTTTCCTAAGATTAATGTTAACAATTCCTGCTAAAGTGAACACACAGTCACGGCAACCTCTATTTTTTCGGAATCCCAACTGCTCCTCAGGGATCAGATGGAATTGTTCAACCCAATTATTGCTGATTGATCAATAAAGTCTGTTATAAACTATTTTAGTAAATATTTTAGTTATGCAATTGAAAATCGCTATACCCCTATAATTATAGCGGTCAAGAGGATCTCCTTTTTTAAAAATCATTTTAATTTTAATTGAAGACTAAGCTTTCGGGGGATACTCAGAGTGAAGGACCTGATTAAATAAGCCCAGCAGAAATTCTACCCAGGACGAGTTGAGAGCTTGAAAACACTCGTTCGGAATCAAGTCCAAACCAACTGCTTTATTAGGTTTACATTCATTAATACTTAATTGGATCTCATCAAGCGTTATATCTGAATCCAAAAAGGGATCAAAAACACCAAAAAAACTAAGCTCGTCCACAATTTTTGGAGGTAAGATAGAAAAGTAAAAATTTTTCCCAATCCTGACAAGGGACGTGATTCTGACCTGAGAAATTTCTTCTAAATTTATTTACACCGCGGTCCAGAATTCTGCGGGGTTTTTTACATTTCGTAATGTGACTTTTATATTTTCACAATATGCCTTCTTACTGGATGCAATAATTTCTTTAAAACTTTTTTTAGAATTACAATACTCTTTCACCATATCCTCATTATAGAAGTTTCTTTTACAAAGCTTGAGTTGGTTTTTCACCTTTCTTTTCGCTAAACGGCAGTACTGGTTGAACCAAGGCTTATAGTCAATACCTTTAGTATAATCAAACCTGTTAACACTTTTATTCAGCAACATTCCGGAGCTTAACATTAAATCATTCATGTGAATTTTAAATAATAAATATTTTTCATCTAAATTTTCAAGAGAATTTCCATGGATACCGAACTCATCCAACAAACATTTAAACTTTTTAATAATTTCATTATTTCTTATTAACAAATTTATAGTATAATTAGGTTTAACATTTTTATAGAAATTAAGTTTTGTGAAAGGAGTTATTATTGAAAGAATACAAATATTATGGTCCGTAAGATATGAGTTATTCTTAATTTCAAACTTATAAATACAACTAGCACAGTGCATATTGGCCCAAACAAGATCAATTACGCTACAGCCTTGATTATTGATATAAGTAAACTTCCCTATTTCATCTCCTTCTGTACGACCGTTACAAACGAAAAGCCCGTATTTTTCCATAAGATCGACTAAGAGAGATCCCCTTTTATTACAAAGAGAATCTTGAGAGTTTCTATGCCCCTTAACACAGGAATTTTCAAATATTACATCTTCCATGGTATTTAACAAGCCAATACGTGAGTTATAATCTCCACCAATTATTATATTAGAATCAGAATAATTTAGCATTACAGAATAGAGGTCTTCAGGAAAAAAATCAATGATATTAGCGTCTAATAATGTAGGTTTCCAATATACTAAACCAATTACAAAATTATTGTTACCGAAAGTAGTACTCAAACATTCTCGGCTTCTCGGCCTTTTGGCTAAGATCAAAGTGTTCAGTTTTATATCAATCGGGAGATATCTAAACTTAATTAAATGTATTGTAACGTTTTTCCCTCTAAGCTAGCTACTGCAACTAGTTATAAGTGGGTTCGTATAGATAAAATACTCTAAAGATCAATAAAGAAAACACCAATTTATTGTTATACACAATAAATTACAAAATACTTTATTACTTAATAATAATTAATTCACAGTTCAAACCACAAACGTTCACTTTGTTCACTCTTTATACACTTTCCACAAACGTACACTTCGTTTATAACTAGAAAACTCTGCGAAACTCTCTGCGGTCCCACTTTTTATTCCGGTGGAGAATTTTCTCAATCCTTCCAGAAAGAACTAGACCGCGTCGCCAGCGCTTCCTAGTGGCCACTAAGAGAATTTGAGGTTCCTACTTCCTCTCCTAGATGGCACCACTGGCTGCGTTACAGTATTTTTGGAGGAAACAATATAATCCCTTTCTCATTAAACTTCTTTAAATGAAAATGCTCGGAAAATTTTCTAACAAAAGTATATTTTCTAACAATATCTCTATATTTATAGTGAGTGTAACAAATTTAATGAAAATCTGTCCGGTGTTTTTTTATGGATAAGATCGTAGAAAACTGAAATGAATTGCACAACAAAAACACATTTCCACTCAACCGATTTTTTAGTTTTTAGAATTTTAGCAACAAATTTAATTCGAATTTATATTATTTAATAATATTAATATTATATAAACTAAAATAACTCTGTAGAGGAAATATAATCTCGCCCTTCCACCAAAAAACACCTTAAATCGATTTTTCCTGGAGAAATTTCCAAATAAAAGTTGTGATTTTTTTATATATTTAGTCAGTATACAAAGTTTATAAAAAATTGTTGAAGCCGTTTTTTTAAGAAAATCGCGAAAACTTAAACAAAAAAATAAACAAAAACAATTGAGTGAAGTATTAATTCAGGTTGAGGAATTATGTTAGATAACTTCCATTTCGGATCCTGTGATAATATCCACACAGAATGTCGTGTGTACTTCGATCGCAATCACTGTCTCTTACTAGGTGTATGCGAAAGTAATCACGATCGCAATACTGTCTCTTACAAGGTGTATGAGAAAGTAATCATGATCACAATCCTTTCTCTTACAGCAATAAGAGAAATTAATAAAGAAAAAAACAAAAAAAAAAACAGTCTTTCTATCTCTGTTGATGCCAGAACCTGAATATGAACAACATTGAACATAGGCAATATGATGATTGTGGTATAACTATAATCCGGGTTTTCGCAATTGTCCAAAATGAAATAAAGTTTAAAGTTTAATATAAGTTATTGAAACAAAAATTTTTTTTACATTTTTTTGCCTTAAACTTTGTTTGAGCATGTTAGCATTGAAGAGCATGAGATGGCTGACGCCTGGTGATGATAGGCGCTGCGACCCCGCTTCTAGGGCCGGAATCTTTTTGTAGGGCCAGCGACCAGTTTCTCATGGAAGAACTTAGGAAGGAGGAGGAGGAGTTAAAGAGATCTCAACTCTGGAACTCTCTCCCCGGTTTGCGGCAGACCAAGATCTGCCTGGAAAATTATAACCAACACTAACTAATTATAACATCGGCTTGAGTAAGAACAAGCTCCGGGTTTCCTCCCGGAGTATTGCCGACTCAGAGGCCATTTGATGAAGCTGGGTTTGGAAAGTGACAGCTAATGCAGACTCTGTGGGGAGTTGGAGGAAACTTCATTCTATCTCCTAACAGACTGCGAGGCAGCCACTCAGAGACGGTTCAAGAACCTGGGTAGCTACCTGGTGGAGGAGGGGGATATACCCTCCCTAGAGCCCGCCAGGTTATTTGGTTTCCTCAGGGATCTTAACTTGATGGAGGTTCTGTAAAATGGATGTTTATTTGGGATATCTACTCGGGTGCTGTGGGAAGCCTGCGGCATCCAGGGGGCATAGCACAATAGATCAAAAGGTCGCAGTGCATTGAAGAGATCTTAAAAAAAAAATAATAAAAAAATCCTTCCTTAAAATTTTCATAACTTAATTCTGTCTAAAAAAAGTTGTTGAGATAGATACTTTTATAGTATAGTGCACTGCGTCCAAAAAGAGGTCTATTGTGCCATCCCACTAATGCTAATGCCTTCTCACTTACAGCGCCCCTGTCAGATTAAGATCTCTGAGGAATCTCAGGGACCTGGGAAGATCTTGGGAGGGTATATCTTCCTCCAACCCTGGTAATTACCAAAGCTTCCGTATCTTCTCCAGATGATAGCATCAGGATCCATTAGGAGGGGGTATGGGAGTCTACTCCATCTCTCCACAGAATCGTTTGAGATAGATAAGTTTTTATCGTAGGAGTTTTTGCCTGGAATTCTTAAACTATACATTGTTTCTTTGGCATGCTTTGATAATAAAGATACAACATACAGAAATAAAAAATATAAGTGTGTGTGTGTCAAGACCTTCAAGGGGCCTGAGGCAGGGGTGGTAGTTAGTCCAAGGATCAAGCACTCGGAACCCATGGATAAGTTTCCCAGCATCTTCCCAGGCGGAGATATACGCTATTGGAAGATGCGTTCAATCGAACTTCGATAGGGGATATAGGAATTAGGGGATTGCAATCCTTTCCGATAGCCAAGCAGCCATTAGAGCATTGAGTGCTTCAATTATCAGCTCGAAAATGGTCTGGGAATGTCTAGGTAAACTTAATAAGCTAGGCAGGAGGAATAAATTTACTCCCGTGGTGGGGGGTGCAGGTTGGCATGTTGGCATTGAAGGCGCTGCGATCCCGCTACTAGGTCCTGTGGGGCTTAAGTTAGAAGAACTTAGGAAGGAGGAGGAGCAGGCAAAAAGATCTCAACTCTGGAACTCTCTCCCCGGTTTGCGGCAG
>JAAEAF010001323.1:0-164722 GCA_011037195.1 Triatoma infestans | reverse complement strand
AAGTAGGGTAAATAGGAGGCCTTTGGCTCAGTAAACATGGCGGCCAAGGAGGAAGAAGATGTGTGATTGGTGGAAAGGAGGGTGGGTAGAATGGTTTTATGAAAAGGAGAGGACCCCTCTCTTCTACTCCCTCTCGCTCAAACGCTCTCTCTCTCTCAGTCGTTTTTCTGGTTCTCTTCTCTAGCTGTCTGGAGGAAGAAGAGGCGGGATGGGTGGGGGGAGGTTAGAATAATTGTATGAAAAGGAGAGGACCCCTCTCTTCTACTCCCTCTCGCTCAAACGCTCTCTCTCTGCAAAAAGTCGTTTACTATAATTAGTAATCAAAAGGTATAAAATTATGAATATTAGTGCACACACAATGTTTGTTACGTGACATCATCAGGGTTGGGTAAAATGTAGTATTTAAAACTACAATTAATAATCACAAAATATAGGATGATTACGTGCACATTTTTCAAAGTGCACATCTTCTTTTACATCCAACCAAGAAATACATTTCCTGTATTACTTTAGTACAATCAATACCATATAAGGTGATGTACAAGGAGATAACAATAAGGTGTTGGTAGTTTGTTACGTGACGAAGTCATAGTGGGGATAAAATGCAATATTTTCTGGTTCTCTTTACACTATTTCTCTAGCTATCTGCACATCATGTCTATTTATTAAAATAAATAAATAACAGTTGACTTGCATATTTAAAATAAACATTTTATATCTGTACATCATCCTTTATGCACTAAAAAGCTGATAGTCTTTTACTACTATATTACAAACCAAAATTGTTTTTTTATTTCATTTAATGCTCACAGTGTGACGGAGAAACAACAATGGCAGATCGTTGGATGGATATTGTAAAAATAGTGAAAATTATCAAAAGTTTATATCGAAATTATCTACTATTAATCTTCACAACATTGTATTAGCTCAAAGATTTATTGACTTAAATAGAAAATTATTGAAAATGGAAAAATATGCTGCTGAATTCATTGAAAGAGCACCTAACAAACATTTTAAACAATGCGTTTGGTCGAACCCTGACCAACAGATGGGGCCAGATACATGTCATGGTGTACTCATATCATTCTTGTCCAAGGATATTGATAATAATTTAAATGGTCTGGTGATAAGTGGGGATCTTTAAACTTCAAGTGATGTGAACTTTTTTTGAATCAGTTGCACACAAGCATGGCTAGATGTGAAATGGGTCTACAACTGACTACAAGTTTTCCACTCAACAAAAACCACTCTAAGGTATTAATAACTGGTCTCTCCCAAGATTATGTGCCTCTGGTAGTGGTGAGGTCGAGAAAAGATGTTATTTATCTACATGTTGAAGACTGGCTGACTCTGGAGTCAAACATGCAGACTTTCAATGACTTCTTCAACGGAAAACAAACAATTCCTCCAAATGAAATTAACCTTAAGAATGCAACAATATATTTTCTTAAGTTGACATACAAAGTGATTTCCATCCAGGGAAAAGCAACTTGGTTGGAGGATCTTCTAAGTTTTCAACCTACCAAGATCAACCTGCTTAGAAATGAATACTTAAAACTTCAAAGCCTGTTTGAAGATGTAACTTTTCAGTTAAATTATCTGTCAAAACTTTGTACTCCTAATACATTGTTTCCATATTATCAAAAAAAATAAACAATTTTACTCACCAACGCAAGTTATATATTTATTTAAACCTCTAGTTTAAAAAAATTGTTAATTGTTAGAATAGTTAAGAAGGAAATCATAAAAAAAATCACATACACAAAGAAATTATTAATTTATTAAGTTTTCTGTTCTTATCCACGTAGGCTTTTTAAAGCCCAACCATCGTACATAAAGCTTATCATTTTTCCGTTTTAATATTTTTTCTACAAGATATACATCTTTATATTTAGTTTTCTGCAGTTCTTGGGTATAAAATGCTCCTTGAATAGGCTGTCCTGTCAAATCTTCCAACACGTAAGTATATGGAATAGTTTCACGAACATTTTTAATTTTAAATATTTCAGTACTCCAATTGGGTGTATATCCTCTGCTAAATAGAGTTCTTCTTTTCGAAATTCGTACATAGTCACCTTTATTAAATCGCTGTTTATCTTTTCGTTTTACTTTGGAAGAGTAAACATTAGCTAGTAAGAATTCTTCGTTATCAGAATTTACTTCTGATGGTGTCATACCACCGTACGGTGTACTTTGTTGTTGTAGCTATTTATGAGATCTGATAAATGTTTTGTATAATTGTAGTTACCTTGAAGACTAAACAATCGATACATCATAGATTTAAAGGTTCTATTAAATCTTTCAACAATTGAACTTTTAATTTGGCTGTAAGTACTGTAATGATTTATGTTGTGCTTTTTCATGAGCTTCTTGTAGGAAACATTGTAGAATTCTTTTCCATTATCAGTCTGAATATTCTTTGGTACTCTTCCAGCTGAATTAAAAATACTTTCCACAGCTTGAGTGATATCTTGAGCGCCTTTGGATTTAACAGGTTTCACCCAGGCGTACTTTGAAAAACAATCAATCACTGCTAATATGTATTTGTAACCATTATTTTGGCGAGCATATGGTATCATTTCCATTAAATCAGCCTGCCATAAGTCATCAACACCTTTGAGCAATGTACGTCTTCGAGGGTAGCGTGAACGTGCTGGCCTATGAAGTTCAGCAACTACAGCCTCCTTGAAGGACATAGTTTTTGGTACTTTATCCTTTACGGAATCTCTCACATCTGATCTTTATTTCTAAAGATTAAATCTTATATTTAACCACAACCCTTAAAAACTGAATCGAAAATTGTTTTAAGTTGATGGGCTGTTAAAGGAATATTCGGATTCAATGCACTCAGTCTGTTTTTTATTGTTTCAAATAAACGATTTACATAATTCTGAGTCACTAGTTTTCTAGCCTGATCATATGTTTGTAAAAGATAATTTTTTGTTATGAAATGTTCATCTAGATAGTTCTGAAGGTACAACTTGCTTACCAAATCTAACTGATCTATATAACTTTCCAAGTAGGTTTTAGTAATAATTTCATTTTTTGTAGTAACATACTTTTCCAGATATCTCTTATTTACAGCATCGGAACCACTTAAAGGATCACTCACTCCCACTAACCGTTTATTTTCAAAATCAATATAATGACCATCTTCATCATCACTTGCATGAAATACTTTCTTGATTTGGGGTAATGATCTACCAAACTTGTCAACAGGCATGTTATTCTGTGGTGGTTAAGCTAGCAATGAACAATTCCCCATACCATACCAGTTTAATAAATAATATTAGCCTCTCTCAGCTCTTCAATTACGGATTGAATTTCATTTTCATGTCCTGTATTACCTGCACTGGTTGAAGCATATAGTAGCCTAAGTCGATCTACCAGTTCGTTGGGATCATCCCAATATTCATAAATACTTTGACCTTCCCACATGCCTTTACCAATTGTTTCCCTCGATCTTAGCGGGTATTTACCAGGTCTTGTTGCAATCAAAGTCAGAGGTGTTTGTCTGTTTGAAGCAGTTGCTGGTGGAGTATACCTAGTTTGTATTGAAATTTGTTCCGGTGATTTGGAGGGGGGCTTGAAAAGAGGAGCGATGATATTTCTGTACTTCCATCCTCTGCTGGAACTCATTCCTTTTTCTTCACTAAACTGTCGCTTATGCGCATTACTTCTAATTAAAATGTCTTTATAACTGTCTAAATCATTTTCTGAATATTCTGTCGGTTGTTTTAAAAATAACAATTGTAACAAACCTGGTGTACCTTCATAGCATTTTCCTTACATTAATATCATCACCAGCTATGGTTACCTGAGCATTTTCAATGGTCATCCCACCTTTTGGTAGGATTCTAATTCCATATCTATCATCAAAATCTCTAGGATCGGCACTAATTATTTTCAGTAAATATGGTTCTATTAAAGAGCCAATATCTTCTTCCCCCCCTTAAAGTTTTCTCCAATTCCTGTTTATCAATTTTTCTTACGTACTCTAAAGGAGTGATCTCTTCTACATTTTCAAACGTTTCTTCTTGTTTTATTGGGGCAGTATACCTTTTTAGGTGCACAGGAGTAGAAGCTTTAATTGGTGAGTGTAAAGGTTCTTTAATTAGAGATTCTGTTTCTGTTGAAACATCTTTAGTAGAAGGTTTAACCAGTGACTCCATTGCAGTTGACCCCTCCTTTTTCACTTTCAGAGGTAGATAATCTTGTTTTACCCGTTTTCCCTGTTGAATCAGCTCTTGTAGTGGTTCTGTTATAGGTTTCAAACTCTTTTCTAGTTCTTCCTGAGATGATTGAAGTCCACGCTTCATACTTTTGAATTTGTTGCGTAGAGATTTAGAAGTTTCAATAAGTTGTTTAGTAACCTTGGGATCCATAACGGAATGAGAAAACTATTCTACTACCAACTTATATATAGACAAATGTGTCCAAACCCTTCCGAAACCTACCATTGTTAGAATCTCTTGTTTTGTCCAGAGTTATAAATCCATGCGGTTCCTCCCAGCATATATAACACATTTGTTTAAATTTATCAAATGGTACGTTGGAGGAACTTATATGATCACTGTAAACATGTTTTAAATTTAAATCATCCTGTTTGAACAATAAGATAAAGTTGGCGTTGTCACGAATAAGATGTTTAGGGATCCTGGCATAACTTTGGCAAAGATAGAAGCAGTCAATGTTCTTGTGACGGCCCATACTAAAATATTTCTTAATATTTTCTTGCTCATCCATTGAAATATCATCAAATACTATGACAGAGTTTGGTTCTGCGTTATCAGGAGTAATTATTTGTTGAGTGGTGTTTACTGTATGGAATCCTATTTCTGGAACTAGTTTAAAAATCTCTTCTAAATATAAATATTTTTCTTGTTGAAGCGACTGACTGCATATGTATATGTGTGTGAATTTCAGCCCATTTGGTGGTAAAAGCAAACAAGCCATAAGATTGGTTTTACCAGAGCCTGAACTTCCGCAAATAAGTGCTCGGATATTATCAGGCAGTAATGCTCCATGACGATTAATTTTCACATGGTCACCAATTGAATTATTCAGGAGATTGCAGATAGGTAAACTTTCGTTTTGCTTCTCTAGACGCATATTGAACATGTTTGGTAAGGGGGTGTGATATATATATATATATATATATATATATATAGTTTCAGATCCCACTAATGCCATCATTATGAGAAGAAAAACTGTTGGAAGAGGTCTTATAAATTCAGTGATTAACAAACTACCTTTTGAAGTGCACATACCCGGTTATAGATTTTGCGGTCCAGGAACTAAATTACAAGAAAGATTAAAACGAGGTGATAGAGGCGTTAATCCTTTGGACGAAGCCTGTAGGGAGCACGACATTGCATACTCTCAACACAGAGATCTAGATCACGGCATAAGGCTGACCTTATACTCGCTGATAAAGCTTGGCAAAGAACAAAGGCTAGTGACGCATCTTTTGGTGAGAAGGCATCAGCCTGGGCAGTTACAAACGCAATGAAAGCTAAAGTGAAATTGGGTGGTGGGGGGAAAAAGGTAAAAAAAACTATTAAAGATGTTATAAAAGCAGCACGTGTGACTTCACCTTTATCGATTAGTGGTGCATCAAAGAAGGCTCTAAGAAAGGCAAAAATTTATTTAAAAAATTCAAAACCATCGAAAATACCGAGAGTTTTACCAATACCAAGAACTGGTGGAATTCTTTCGTTTATAGTCCCATTATTTGCGGGATTATCTGCATTAGGAAGTTTAGCTGGTGGAGCATCAGCAATAGCAAAGGTAGTAAAGGGCACCCAAGTTGCAAGGGATCAGTTAGAAGAAATGAGAAGACATAATAGAAAAAGGGAAGAGCAGCAAATTGGTCAAGGATTTTATCTTAAACCATATAAAAAAGGATATGGACTTTACATTAGAAAAAAACACTGACTACTTCCTAACAGAGCACTCACAAACATAGAATTAATGAAATATGCTAAAAATGTTCCACACTTTAGGGGTGTATATATGCGTGACACGCTACCAAAATTTCCTAAAGCTGAAGAATGTGCTGTTGTAAATCTAGATTCAGCGTACAATGTTGGAAACTCACTAGATAGCTTATATTAAAAAATGTAATCAGGTTATGTATTTTGATCCATTTGGGAATCTTAGACCACCATTAGAAATATTAAGTTATTTTAACAACTGTGAAATCATGTACAATCGTGAAAGATATCAAGACTGGAATACGCCGTACTGTGGACATTTATGTTTAGAATTTCTCTATAATAATGCATAACAAAGTTTGCGGACATTAGTCATGTCTTACACTTTTACCTTAACAGGTACATCCAGCATCCTTAGCGCTGATATATTTCCACCAATTAGTTTACTGGACGGAGCTGACTATAAGATTGGCTTACTTAGCTTCCAATCTTATAACTCAATTCCAAATATAATTGAAAATTTAAACAATAAATTTTATTATGGTGACAGAGTGATTAGTATTCCTACTGGGAACTATGAGGTTGAAGCTATAGCAGATTATCTAAAAAGAAACATGGAATCACCTGATTCAATTAAAATGAAAGGAAATGTTAATACTTTGAAAATTGAGTTCAAGTGTACACAACCTGTTGATTTCAACAAGAGTATTCAATTGGTCCTTTACTAGGATTTACTCAACATAAAGTGTTGGAGGCAAACATTACTCATAAATCAAATGAGCTTGTAAAAATTCATGGTGTAAATACAATTGCTGTAAATTGCAATATAGCTGCAGGTTCATATAGAAATGGCAAACCTGGTCATACGGTATATGAGTTTTCTCCTACAGTCCCACCAGGTTATAAATTGGTACATGAACCTGCACCAGTCATTTATTTTCCAGTCATTGGTGAGAGAATTGATAATATTACGCTGTCTCTTACAGATCAAGATAATAATCTGGTGAACTTTTGTGAAGAAGTAATTACTATTCGATTACATTTGAAGAAAAATGGGTATTGATTTTAAAAGGTATAAAAGCAGTAACACTGGAGTTAAACCATCCAGTATTCAACGTTCCCCCCCACAGAGTGTTAACACCTTCAAACGTTTACTTTCTACAACAAATAGGGCATAGTTAAACCACAATGGAAGAAGTATTAAATGTAAGTGATGGGGTGATTTTCGAAGAGAGGATAACCAATTATGAATATCACACACACCAACCTTATACACAATCGCTGAACAATTCGGATGAGATAATTATTTCAGTACAACAATAAGACATTTTTACAGTTCCATCAAAGAGTTTTCTTTATATTCAAGGAAAAGTAGAAAAAGAAGAATCTTCAGCAAGTTTAGATGTGAGATTAGTGAGGAATGCTTTTATGTTTCTCTTTGATGAAATCAAATATCAGTTAAATGGAGTTTTAGTTGACCACGTCCGTAACCCAGGAATTGTCAGCACCCTTAAAGGTTACGTATCTTTCAATAGTGATAAAGTTAAAGCACTGGAAATTGCCGGTTGGATGTCTCCTAATACAGATGTCAAGCTTATTGATGATGATGGTAATTTTGATTGCTGCATTCCACTAAACACAGTTATGGGCTTCTTTGAAGATTACAATAGAATAATACTACAAGGGAAACATGAATTAATATTGCATAGAAGTAGAAGTGATAATGATTCTATTTTCACCGTTGGAGCAGCAGTTAACGCTTCTGTTAAACTTAAATCCGTGCAATGGAGAATCCCATATGTAAAAGTGTCTGATCAACAAAAACTGAAGTTCTTGAATGTTATCAATAAGGGGAAGACCATACACATGGCATTTCGATCATGGGATCTTATCGAATATCCAACCCTACCTGCTACAACTAAGCATACATGGACATTGAAAACTACAGCAAATTTGGAAAAACCCCGTTATGTGATAATTGCATTTCAAACCAACAGAAAAGATAACAAACTAGCAGATCCATCAATTTTCGATCAAAACAACATTACTAATGTTAAACTACACCTAAATTCAGAGATCTATCCTTATGACGACTTAAATGTAAATTTTTCCAAGAATTATTTCAGTTTTCTGTATTATATGTATCAAAATTGTCAACATAGTTGCTATGGAAAAGCAAACCAACCTCTTATGTCTAAAAATCATTTTAAAGATTATGCACCTATTATTGTAATAGACTGTTCTCGTCAATCGGAAGCCATAAGATCATCTTCTGTTGACATTAGGTTAGAGATAGAATGTACTGAAGCTTTCAAGGCTAATACCACAGCATATGCCTTAATTTTACATGACAGCCTCGTGGAATATAACCCTTTATCTGGCATCGTCAGAAGAATATAATTGGTGATGTGGTGGGGTGGAGTTGATATAAATTAAAGTATTGTAAAGGAGATATTTACAGTCCATCATGTGTGCTGTAGTGATAGATATACAAGGCTATCAAAGTTTTGATCACACATTTATCGTAAAGGAGCTGGCAATTGTTGACTTTAATGATATAGAGAAGCACTGGATATTCAAACCCCCATCTTATGGAAATCCAGACTCATCACCCAATAGATGGGTATACAGAAACCTTCATGGAATTGGATGGGGGGCTGGTGATATTGACTATTCTGAATTTGATGGTATTTTGAAGACTGCAACCGTCAATTATACTTACCTATTTGCAAAAGGAGATGAAAAATGTAAATTCTTGGGTAATATAATTGGAAAGACTGTGTTTAATCTTCAAGATTTTGGCTGCCCCAGTATAAAACATCTATCTCTATATCATCATCACTTCAACAAGTGTAACTATCACGCTGATTCTAAATACAATTGTGCTCTACAGTTTGGTCGAATGTTAGCTAATTGGATACTTCAGAACTCTTCCAAGGTAGATTTTACCAACGCTAGTGTTAGGGGGAATACTTTTAGAACCTCCTATAAACTACCACTGAGCCCGGAGTTTCTGGCTTTTAATGGGTTTATCCAAATAAGAAATAAATGTCTTCAGTGTGTGTACTGTGGAATGATACTTTTAGAAGAAGTAATAAAAGAATGTCCTTGTAAATTACATTATGATAACTGTACTTGGTGTAAAAAACATGGAATTAAATAAAACTCTTTTTTTAAATTATTTCTTGTATTATTATTTCTCCTAAAACCAGATATATAGGTCAATAATTAAGGCACAATTATTATTTTTAAAGTTTTATTTTTTTTAAAATTACCCCCTCTACTTAATGAGTGGAGGTAAAATTTTTATACATATTAGTAAATAACATAATTTTTATTTTTTGAATTATTACAATATAATAATATAAGGGTGAATTAATATTTTATTAATATGATTGCAAGCACTACATATAAAACAGAAAAGGGTATATAGAAATTATTTTCTATACATTATTAGCTCAAAACTAAAATACATGTCATCAATATCACACAAATAAATTATAACATAATCATAGATAGTTACATTAGCTGTTTCTATTCATTTAAAAAATGCCCCAGAGCCCGAGTATTAATTGAATCAATTATATACCTTTTATTATCTAGAGGACATAAACTTACTTTATTCTGTTATACAGTCATCATGACGTGCTGCTTACTTCTAAACATAACCATTGAATGCCTAATTGCTTCGTTGTCAGTAAGCAAGCAACATAATCATCAAATGTTATGGAATGTTTTAGAACAGGTTTTTTTACCCCTTTTGCCTTTTTTATTATTTTGGAACCTCCCAGTCGTAGCGAATACATTTTCGGGCGGAGTCCAATAAACTCTGTTATTATTACCCCCGCGGCTTCATCCTTAAATTTACCTACAGCTGCTTTATTCTTTTGTAATTCAGTAATGATATCACATGATGCCATATTGAATTCCTGACATAAGATTTGGATCAATGGGTGGCCTGATGAGGGATAGTTAGACAGATCTAAATAATTTCGCATCCGCAGTAAATCATTAAATAAATTATCTGTTTTAATTAGATAAATGAATGAATCAGTGTCCATATAACACAACTGCAACCTATCAACCCCAAAATATGGACGCATCACATTATAATGGTACCAGTATAAATGTAATTTTGATAATTCCAAAACGCAAAGACCTGTGTAAATAGGTTTATTAAACAGAATGCTATTCGTGGCTAAATGTATAGCTGCCAGAGATTTGTTATATATAACATAATCTAGGCAGTCAGGTCGAGCTGTTAATTTTTCTAACTTCAATGGATTTGACACAAGTTTGATAGAAATTCTATTACGCACATTTTCCATAGTTTTACCAAAAACTGAATTATTAAACAATTTGTATAAGTCCTTTTCAAATTGATTTGTAGCTTTCTTACGTAGTTCGGTGTTATGCTGTATATATGGTGCTAACCATGCCGACTGTTTGAATTGCAAAACTTTATTGATTCGTATTAATTTTAAACCATGTGCTAAAGCCTGTTTTAATATCATGTAATGACATACATAGTTTTTGCGAGGTCTAAAGTGTGGTATTAATTTAGTTTCACCTTCTACTGAAATATTTTCAGCTAAGAATGGCAAATCATTATGACTATTATGGAGTTCAGGTGGATACTCGATATCAACGTCTAATATATATCCAGTTTCATCACATTCCCCTAAACAATCTAGATTCAAACTGCCCGGTTCAACCCATTTGAAATCACCATAAGGGAGGAAGTTATTCATTGCAAAACCGTATAGATTGTTGCAATCTTGGTATGCTATAAAAGTGGATGGTAACGAAGGATTATAATCATCCATGAAATGATTATTAGCCTCGGCAAATCTGCGTGATACCTGACAGATTCCACCCCTTACCCCTCTCTCAATCATCAAAATTTGGTCATATTCAGTGCGGAGCTCTAATTTACACTGAGTTAGCCGCAACATTGCATCCCAAGACAAACCTGGTAAAGTGAAGTAATAAGCGGGGTCAAGTTTATGAGATCCAATAGTTACCGTTCTAAAATGTTCAAATATGTCGGAGAGAATTAATACATCAATTTTCAAATATAAATCACTATATTCTCCTAGAGTTTTGCATGAAAATGCATCCCAACCGTTGAGGGCGTGTTGATAATCGTCTTCACTTATATCCTCCCCCTTAACGCTACTATAAAACATTTCTTTGGAGGGTAATGAACTATCTCCTAGCCTGTCCCAACATGAAATATACTCGTAGGGAAATACACCTTTCCTAGTTACCAGATGCATCACATCCAGACTGAAGAATTTTGACGTTTCTGTTAAATTTGCAAGATTTTTCACTAAATTGTCCAAACTGGAGGCCATAAATCGAAATGTGTCTACAAACCTTAACTTCATGTTTTCACTAATACTTTTTGTAAAAGAGATATACCGCTCCCCTGAAGTGGGGATAACGAATATCTCTTTATCATCATAACCCAATTGGGTAATTAAGAAATGTGCGTCATAACCACTAAGATTATGACAGAATACTGGAACAAAATTTAGTTTTTTACACAGCAAATTACATTTATTATGTGCTGGGCCTCTATAAGCGCCTGAAATGTGTGAATGATCTTTTACCTTTCCATTTTCATCAGTAAAAAATCTATCACACATGTAACAAGTATTGGCGCAGTTGAAACTTTCTTCTTCTTCAGGGGTTAGGGGTTTCATAGCTATGTTAATGTTGTACAGATCCTCCACAGCTTCTGCAATGCTCTTTAAGTATAGAATGCATTTTTTAGCTGCATCAGGCCCTCTTTATATAAATGGTTCTTTAGGAAGACTATGGTCAATTATATCTAATTCATCACTTATTTTTATGTACAAGCCGAAACTCATTGGAGTGTGTAGGTGAGTATTTATAGTGAATGAATCATCGGGGTTTGGGTTACAAGTGCTCACTGGTTCCAATATACTTTCAAAATCTAAGTAAATTACGACGGGGACCCTCTGTATGTACCCGCCATGTTCAAATTCAATAAATGGTTTTTTTTGTTGGTAACTCAACTCTCGTAGGTTTGTGTGCGCAACAGAATAATTGATGGTTTTGGTACCGAGATTCTCCATTATAACGTTCATCAAAATGGGTGAAACATCTTTTACATATATATTTTGATGATTTACGTTTGGATATTTGCATACTGACAAGTCTATTAAAATTTTTTATATAAACATAGTGGTAATTGTTATTTGAATATAGTAGTAACAGATCGCGATGGTCATCTAATTCTCTATAAACCACTTTTAGAGGATACACGTCATTGTTATCATCCAGTCCAAATATATTGATGGAAATATTATTAACAGATTCAAATTTGTCAATATCTTTAAGAGAGGTCGGGAAATTTACACACGAAAAATCATATTTATTTTCCAATGATTTGTATTTATTTGGTCGTTCTGAATTTTTTCCATCAATAAATTTGGCGAGTATGGCATACACAAAACATTTATTATCAAAATTTTTTATATTATACATGCCTTTTTGCTTTCAATACACCTAGGCAAAGGTAAATATGTTGAAGCTTTTAAAGGGTTGTGTTTGCTTACCCTCACTCTTAGCCCATCCACTGAAACCAGTGACCAGCCACTCTTGGTCATAGCCGCTTCTTCTAGTTCTTTCTTTAATTTGGCAAAGGCTGCATCTAGAAAGCTGTTGACATCATCAGCTAGGTAGACTGCTTTGTTAGTTGTTTTCAAGGCCTTTTCCATTTTTTCTCCATGTACATTTTCAAAAGTGCAGTCCACCCACAGATTAAATTTTATGGATGAGTGAGTCACCACACTTTGATGAATGATGTCTAGAATTTTGGAACGTACACTTTCTAAAAATATTGGAAGATCCATACAACTTGGTGAGCGTACAAAATATGATGCAAGTCGTCCCTGAAAAGCTGTCTCATACGGCGTTATATTATTCAACCCTGTGGATAATGCCAAGAGCTCCTTCCTGGAAGGTTCCCCTAATCTTACTCTTTTACTTCCACAGACAGCTTCATGTAAACGGCCATTGTGTATATCGGGTTGTATACATTGACATTGCCTACACCTAAGAAGAAAACAAATTAATAATACTTAAATAATTACAACTTCATAAATATATATATGTATTTACTTACAGGTAGCGTCCTCGATCTGTACACTTCTTCTTATGAATTTGAAGATCTTTTTTATAAAAATATGTTTTTCCACAAGTGCACCCATATTTTGTACGCTCACCATGGTTTAAGGCTCTATGTATTTTGAATTGATGTGGCTTTTCAAAATTAATGTTACATTCTTTGCACTGAAAAAATAAAAAAAAGAAGCTTTGTTTTATTTTATTTTTTTTTAGTTTACTTTGATACAGTAATGTAGGTAATAATAATGGTAAAACTTACATGAACCATGATGATGAGAGCTGTGATGTCAGCAGTGGTGGAAAAAGAAGCTTTATTTATTTTACTTTTTAGTGATTGCTTAAATTATTCTTATATGAACTTTTGAAACATTAGATAAATGCGCAAGGGGTAGATTATTGCCAAGCCTTCTTTATCACGCGATCTACAATTTTTTTATGCAATTGAATGAAGGCTGTAGGTTAATAAAAAATTAAATATTAGAAAAATAAAGCAACTAAATACAGCAAAAGTTTTGTTTTTTGCACCAGTAACGTAGGAGTTCACTCGATTTTAAAAGGAACTATATTTGTTGCAACAAATTTAAACGTATTATAGTAATTTTAGCTTACAAAATTATCATACAGACATATATGTTCTCTAGAAAAAACTATTGTTTCACTACGATGGAGTAGCCCTCTTGAAATGCTCTATGTGTTATCATAGAATACAATTCCTCTGAACACCAATCGCAATTTTTTGCGTTATTAACTCGTGTGAGGTTCTCATTACATTCAGAGCAATGTATATTTTTAATTATATTACTATTATAAATCATGTTATGTGTACTTCTCACGTTAATAATGTCGTCTAAATGTACATTCTGACTGCAATCTAAGCACAAAACTTCATTTTCAGTCATACACATTCTTATTTTAACGCATAAATAATTTTCCAAATGTAGTTCTTGATCCATTATATGAAAAAACTTTAATTAATTTTATTTCATTAATCTACTGAAGCCAATATATAAGATTTACCAAAATTTAGTTTCAAAAAAATTAATTTTTTCAAAGGGGTACTTTTTTAATTTTTAAAAAACCCTCTAGTTACTGGTTAAAAAAAAACAATTTAGCAAAAACAAACTCTTAATCAAATTCTAAAATAAATGCATTATTTGCCGCAACCCCTTTGAAAATGAGTACAATTGACAAACTTTCATAATTTTGAATCATTTTTTTATCTATACACTCGGAATACTTTTTGGGGAGGAAGCAATTAAATTGGCCATTTTCATCCACCAAAGTCAAAATATAGCTTTTCCCAAATCTGGTTTCCACCAATTCAAATTTATCTATAGGATATCTTTTAAACTTCGTTAGTTCCTTTATCGATTTTGTAGCTTCATGTGAAACGGAGTTCAAAACAGCTTTCAAATTGTTCATCTATGAATGGAGTAAGAAAAAAAAAAGGTAAATTTTACCAAAAAAAAAGGAAAAAAAAGTTATACAGTATAAATCTAAGAAAGCAACGTACCAAATAAAAGTACTTACTGTGGAAATTGTCGTACAGCTGCAGATGCAGTTTTATCCAAGATAGAATAAGTCCGATCTTAAATATTGCATTTTATCCCCACTATGACTTCGTCACGTAACAAACTACCAACACCTTATTGTTATCTCCTTGTACATCACCTTATATGGTATTGATTGTACTAAAGTAATACAGGAAATGTATTTCCTGGTTGGATGTAAAAGAAGATGTGCACTTTGAAAAATGTGCACGTAATCATCTTATATTTTGTGATTTATAAGATGATTACGTGCTTATTTATAAGATGGTAACTACTTATATTGTAGTTTTAAATACTACATTTTACCCAACCCTGATGATGTCACGTAACAAACATTGTGTGTGCACTAATATTCATAATTTTATACCTTTTGATTACTAATTATAGTAAACGACTTTTTGCAGAGAGAGAGAGCGTTTGAGCGAGAGGGAGTAGAAGAGAGGGGTCCTCTCCTTTTCATACAATTATTCTAACCTCCCCCCACCCATCCCGCCTCTTCTTCCTCCAGACAGCTAGAGAAGAGAACCAGAAAAACGACTGAGAGAGAGAGAGCGTTTGAGCGAGAGGGAGTAGAAGAGAGGGGTCCTCTCCTTTTCATAAAACCATTCTACCCACCCTCCTTTCCACCAATCACACATCTTCTTCCTCCTTGGCCGCCATGTTTACTGAGCCAAAGACCTCCTATTTACCCTACTCTTACAATATAATATTGACGTTACTATTTTCAATTTTTATAAAACTTAATAGGAATTATTAAATATTTTGCGAAAATTTAGCAGTTTGACTTGAAACAACAAAGAAAATATGTACGTTTAAAGCATCTTACAAACTGTTTCTTACTTAATTTATTTAGAAATTTTTGATTGCTTGTATTTATTATCGTAGACGTAGAGAGAGGTAATAATGATAATTTCTTCTACATTTGGACAAGTACATTATGGTGTATAAAATTTGTAACTTATAAAACTTTATATTGGCTATTTTATTTTGAACGCCTTAAATACTGGCCCTGTCATACAATTATTGATAGCGTGTTGCCTAAGTGAAGGCGTCATTCATTATTCTCTTTAAGAATTTTCAATCTCTATAACAGGTTTAGATTGATTTCTTCTTTTTTTTTTTATTTTCTCACTATTCTAAGAGAAAGTAATGGATTGTGTTAAATTTTCGAAATTGGGTTTTCACCGGAAGTACAGTTTTAAGGTTCCACGAATTGTAGTTTTTAGTACTGGGTTTATGTGTGATATAAACCAGCATAACTCAAAAACGAAACATCGCAGTAAGTTCAAATATATTTCGTTGGAGTGCTGCCAAGGGGATCTGATAAGAAAGGAATTAATTAAAATCAGTTTAGACGACTCCAAAGATTTTCTTTAAACTTGTTTGTATATAGGATTGTAACTTTTATTTGAAATATTTGTTCCAGGAAAATTCGTATAAGAAGGGATGGGTAATGCTCATTACTCTAAAGTGTTATTTGAATTTATTATAAAAATCTAACATATATATAATATTAATAAACATTAAATGTCGTGTGCCGTGTTTAGTTAAATTAAATAAATGGTTGACCGGAAATGCGTTTTTACTGAACGGGATTTTTTTTTTTTCAGTTTTCCTCGATTTTCTCTATTAAGACAGCAACAGGATTCATTAAACTTGATATACAAAGCCCTGTCAATTTTGTTTGAAGCGTTATTACCGAGAAACTTCATTTGACAGGGTTTGGAGAAAGAATGACTTGATACGATGCTCAAAAAAATGTCGTTTTACTAAGTTCAAATTTTCCTATTGTCATAACATTGAAGGCACTATACATTTAGTAAAAATTATAAGTTAAAAAATTGTTATCAAGAATAAATATCTATGTTGATGTAAGTGAAAGTCATGTGATTGTTAACAAAAATATCAGATATTTTTGTTAATTGCAATAAGGATATTCTTTTTATTATTCGATAATTTTATCGATAAATATGAATATATTGGGTTCATTATCAGCTATTTTTGTTGTTATTATGTTATTTTATTCTATTTCTGGTCAGAATTTGGTTCTATCAATTCATTTTCCATCTATCTGTAGGGAAGGAAATAGCTAAGCGGGCACCTTCGAGTCCAGCTGTGCTGCCCTCAGATTTTTTCTTCCTAGGAGCTTCCACAGCTCAGTTCCGGTGATGGACACTGTTGTCAGTAACGAGAGAACACTGCCTGGAGGCTGGCAGTGTACTGAGAAAGCTCCGGAGCGCCTATGACCGTAGATGTTAGACACGCCTTGAACATGTAGACAGATAGATTCCCTTAATTCAACTTCACTGAAGTCCCATTATTGTAATATCTAATTCAATTACAATTCCATATAAATAACCCCGGAATTATTCTTTTTACATTTTAGTATCCATGTTCGATAGGAACAGTTGGCCACAGTGAACGATGTAACAGTATTTCCCTTATCCTTAACCTTATTATTTATTTAACATTTGATAACACTTGTGCAAGAATTTGTTTTTGGGTGCATTTACTGAAGTTTATCAGATGACATTTGGAAGCTAAAAAAAATGTTTATATTTTAACTGTTGCAAATATCTCCAACTTGCAGCAATTTATTACACCGCATTTTTTTTTTTTTTTGTAATAAATTTTGATATCCGTGGTTTTGATCAAAGTAAATATTTGAAAGAGATATATATTGATAAGAGAGAAGGGAAGTTATCTAACTCATAATATTATATTTATATAATGCTTTTTACAGGGCGACTGTAATAACAGAAGAAATTTCAATACTAACCGTGACTTGGAATTTAAAAAAAGAGTTAATGTGAATGAATGAACATTTTTTTTCTAAAAGTATCCTGGAATAAGGAGGGGAAGATTTTAATAAAAACACTTTAGCATGGTCCTTATTTCGTGCTACTTTTACTAATTTAAGGATTAGGTATTGTGTATGTGTGTGTGTGTGTGTGTGTGTGTATATACCTTTGTCAAATCTTAGAAGTTTCAGTTTATAGTTCTTATTTCAACTTAACTTACCTCCACTTGCTCCCCACTAATTTCTTACTAAACTGTACTTGCCTTCCCTTTATTATTCACACTACGTCTTATAAGAATTTCTGTAAATCTTTTATTCGACATTACCTATAGTCTCCTTATACTATCTCTTATCTACTGTCAAGGAAAATACTTGGATCGTGTCAGATCTGCGAAATTGAGTTTTTGTAAGTCAAGATTCACTTACCGGAATGTTTCAGTTTACCGGATATTCTTTTCAGTTTTTAGGCTTTTTTCTCGGAAAACGATGTTGCAATTGTGCAGCCAATATTTTTGTGGCTTGATGTTAGTGTTGACATGTGGATACAAAAATATAGTTACATTCCAAATAGTTAATATATGCTAAAAACCAATAAATATAACTTACAGCACTCAAATATAGGGGCAATTTCCCCTATAGTAAAATTTCCTGGCTTGAGGAAAACTCGCCAATATAGTAGGAGGAAGTAGTGTGAATGTGTCACACACCAGAAGACGCTGGGTTTTCCAGTCCAGGCAATACTAACCTTAGATTTTTTCGCTCCACGAATTTCTTAGCGCAATGTACAGTGATGGGCAGTGTCATGTTAAACTGGAATACAATCCTTGGAACCCGCAGCGTGCTGAGAAGGATCTGGATGCCAATGACTGTAAATGCTGACGCGCTTAGAAAAAAAAAAAAAAAAAAAGAGAAAATTCTGTGTGAAACACTCATACCACTTTCTCTTTCTGCAAACAATTGTAAACGAGAAATTTTCTCTAAATTTGGAATCTTATTGAACATATAATTGACGTTATTGACATTACTGCGTCGGTCTAAGTGATGGGGTTATACTATAGGGATAGAGAAATTGAATATATTGAATGGCAGCGCCATCTGTAGTGAGCCCCCCCCCCCCACACAAAACGTCTCTCTCACAGATTTCCCAGAACCATTCTAAAAACAATTTTCCGGAAAAATTTTAAAAAAAAAGTGATAGGTATTTAGGTGTTCCAAACAAGTCTGGTCAGGTATACAAATATACGGCCTATCTCTTTTTTTTTTTTTTTTTAATGTTGGTGGGTCCGCAGTGCTGGATAGCATCAGGCATTTTATCCGTCTTAGCATGCATATTGATTTTCTTCCTGACTGGTTTCGGATTTTCATCCATCGTCAGAGCAAATTCACAAAGTTCGTGTAGAGAGTTCACCTCAAGTAATGTTTTAAACAAGTGTGAGTGTAACAGAAACATTACGTTGTGGTGAATTCTCTACACGAACTTGGTGAATTTGCTCTGACAATGGATGAAAATCCGAAACCGGTCAGGAACAAAATCAATGTGCATGTTACGATGAATAAAATACCTGATCTTTTTTCTTTTTATGGCCAGCCCAACTAAACATTGTCAACATTGCAATTTTAAAGAAAATGTATTAATTAAATCGTATTAATTGAAGTAAGAGAGAGTCGTGATACAGTTTCACATCAGATTTTTACTTTCTCTTACTCCTACTAAGAGGAAGTATTGGAATCGTGTCAAATTTTCGATATCGAGTTTTCACCGGAAATATCCGTTTTGAGGTCCCCCGAGTCCAAAAATGTGGGTTTTAGCAAATTGTGTGTGTGCGCGCGCGTGTGTGTGTGATGAATAGCATAGCTCAAAACGAAAAACCGTAGAAAGTTGAAACTTGATATTCCGTTTAGGTATCACCATGGCATCTGACGGTGGCTCATCTGTCAAAATTCCTCAACCGGAAGTACCACTTTACTAGTTGGTGTTTTTACTTTTTTGCATTTTTCTCAAAAATAGCTCCGACGATTTTCTTTAAACTTGGTACATCAACTACAAATACAAAGGGTTACAACTCTTATTTGAAACATTTCTCCGAGAAAGTTCATTTAAGTGCACTTTTGGAGGAGGGGTGGGGTTACAGCTTCTTCTAAAGTGGTATCATAGTTGATTATACTATTCAACCATCCAAACAAAATTAATTAGAAATAAATAGATGGCTAAAATTCCGAGTTTCAAGAAAATTAGTAAACCGGAAGTGCGCTTTTACTGGACAGTTTTTCAGTTTTTGACGAATTTCATTAATTTGGTACACAAACTATAAAATTTGTCAATTATAATTTTGAAAACTGGAGTAAGAGAAAGTTGTGTGAGTGTTTCACACCAGATTTTTAATTTAAATATCGATATTGTTGTAAAAATACCTAATTGCTCTTAAAATGATTAGATTTATGCCTGTTTCACATAAATGCTGCCCGAACTGTTTGAATTGAAGTAAGTACACATTCACATGGTCTTTTCGATGTTGATAAAAACTAAGCTCTGGTGAAGAGGCTAAGCTCTGTCCACTTCCTTTTTAATTATTTCTTGCACCAAAAAAATGCATAGAGGTTTTAGAGTTGATTTTCGACTCTAAAACCTTGTTATTCTTCAACTTCCACCATGCTATAATACACTTTCTATTAAGAAATGCGTGATTACCTTCCCAAAGTATTAGTTACTGCTATATCCCTATAATTCCTTGGATCGACTATCTTTCTTGCCACATTTTATAAATATTGATAACAAATATAATAAATTTTCAATTTATCTTCGGGTAAATCCATTCCCATTTATGAATTTTTCAAACAGAACCTCCCAGTATAACTTATTATTTTTTATTTACGTAACAAATCGGCGTTAAGGATGAAACATTAGATGTTGCAAAGGACATTTTTTCTTGTTACTGTTTCAAAAAAAAAAAAAAATTGCATTAGAATGAAAAATGGTTGGGAAAAGCTTTATTTATTTTCGACTCTGCGAGAGAACTTAGTTATCCAAGTATTAAATTGTTAAAGTTTTCATGTGACTTTTTTAACTCATCTACATAATGAGACGACATGATTAATATAAAATCATTACCATGGGAAAACAGCCAAGTTTAGAAATATATATATATATATATATTTATGATGATTTAATTATATTAATATGCAACCAGATTATAACACTCCCACAAAACGAATATTATATATTTAACACAATGTCTATATATATATATACACATATCTACTTGCTTATTTAAATAAATAACCATATATTACAGTATTTTTTTTTTAAATACATTTTTTACATTTTTAGTTTTTAAAAAAAGTCACTAATATACTAAGAGATAATTATTAAATAACTACACTACACACCTTTATGGTAATAATTCCATTTTCTTTACTTATATTCCTTGACTACTATTCGTATTTCTTATTGGCTTTAATAAATCTGTATGCAAAGAGTGTTTTGATGATGGAATGATTCATGCGAACACTTTATTAGTATGACGTCACCTGTAAACATTTAATATTAGCCTTATTTCGTTTCTTTTTTTTTTTTTTTAAGAATAGGGAGTTTGTGATTGAATTATTTAATTCCTGGTTTGACTCATATAGGTTAAAAATTTCTTTTTTTTAATAGCTTTACACATGATTAGTTTGTTAAGTCACTGATTAAATTTTACCAAATTTTTTCGCAACAAAAAAAACAACAAATGCAATTAAAAACTTTTATAGGTGGGCTTGACTGAGCAAAAATGTGTTTAATTAATAGTTGCTAACGTAAGTTTAAAAAAAAATATGTGATCTGACATATTTACTCGATTCTGTTACTTCACTTTTTACTGACTCTTCTTTTTTTTTTTAAATGGTATAACAGGAAATATTACGCTTTTGTTAAATTCTGGGAATTTGAGATAATTCCGGGGAAAAAATATTCCTACGCAAAGATGTCTCAAAACATCTTAAAAACGAAAAATCAACAGTAAGCTTAAACTTGGATATTTCATTTAGATATTAGACTGTTGCATGTGGACACAAAGGTATCTGTCAACACACATCAATCGGATTTTTGTTCTACAGTTTTTCGCAATTTTCACGACAAATGATTTGCACGATTCTCCTTTAAATGTTGCACACTCTTCTAATTTGTTTTTAATAAATTGATATTTAGATGGTCCCAAAAAATCATCTAAAAAAATCCCTAAAAAAACACCACTTTAATATAAGGTGCGGTTGGCAACCATCTCTATAATATTACTGTAAATTAAAAGTATAATAATATCTTTATTTGTCTTTGGGGATTACCCCCGTGCAAATGGAGTTGTCTCCATGCATACATTACAATTTATACATATTGAAGATACAAGGGAAAAATAATTTTACTATCATTGCTTCAGCAAGACTAAATAAATAAACAATTTTTCTTTTTTTTTTTTTTCTCAGAGGAAACAAAGAAAACAATTTTTCTTTAAAAACAAACTAAAAAAAATATATATAAACTAAAATACTAATAACTAATAAGATACAGGAAAAAACTGTCATTTTTAAACAAAATTTCATGGCTTTTGGCAATTATTGCCAAGAAATATATAGTGACAAAAAGAGATACATAATCAATAAACATTATATATTAACACAATCAATACTGTCTTAAAGTAAAGAATTGTGAAAACTAATTAGTATATTCGGAGAGAACGTGATTAGGAAAATTTCATATTTGGTGGGGATAAAAGAATACATTTGTTGTGGTGGTTGGTTCCGATAACAGCAAACCGATAACGGTACTTTATTTATTTGTCCAAGATAAAAAATAAACCAACTTACTTATTTAATTCTATGTAATAAACCGACTAAACGAGCAAATACAAACTTAAACAGCAAGAAGGCGAACTAATTTATTCATTAATTATAAAAGCACGTATTTTTAAACAATTTAAAATAAAGTAATAAAAGTTTTTAAGATGGTACTTATCATTTGCTTTTAGTAATTCAGTAAAGCGTTCGGGCGACATGTCGCACACGTAAGGGATGAAGTGATTCCTAAATGGTTGATAAATTGGGCATTTCACAACGATGTGATAAAGGTCTTCTGTGGCTTTCTGATTACAAATCGTGCACATCTCATTAGATTTAATGACCTATACTAGATTTTTTAATGTTATCTTTATCTGATATTTACTTGATAATCTAATCTGAGAAAGTAATTTTTTTATTTTAAATGGAATATCTATTTGTGCGTATAATTGAAACGTGTTGTTCTGGTCGTAAATATGACGGTAGATAGAATTATATCTAGACAGATTTATGAGTTCTAAATCTTTGGTTTTTAAGAAATCTGCATAAGCTTCCAGAACTTTACTCACTTCTTTTTTAAATTTGTATGGATCAGTTTCCGAAAGTATATGATTTTTGTTAAATTTTAAGAGTAACTCATTTATTTGGGTGTACCAGTTATATTTAATGGATTCCTGTAATTCGTGTTTCTCTTTGAGTTTCAGGTAGCATATCTTCGTAAGTCTGTCATTATTCATATAAAGAATTCTTTTTATCCAGTTAAGCACTCGCTTCAGAACGAAGTAATTGGAGTGTACAACGCCATATTCTAGCGCTATATTCATCCAATATGGAGTATTTTTGTTTAAGTTAAACAACCGTTTGTAAAAGTTAAGGTGGGATATTTTAATTTATTTGCAGTAAATTAAAAGTATTGTTAGATATCTACTTTCGAAGAAAATAGGTCAACCGAACTGGCGACTTTAATGAATAGGTTTCCGAGTTTTGTCTTGTAAAGTCCTCCACTAAGTTTCTTCAAACTTACAAAGCTGACTGCTCTATTAAACCTATAATTTTTATTCAAAACATTTTTCCAAAAAGTAGTTATTTATTTGAGAAGTGAGAAAGAAGTAGGACTTCTCGAGTTTAGTGCTGTAAACATTTAAATTCAGCCTGGAGTTGTAAAAAATACTTCGTTCACTAGTTAAATATTCAAATCTTTTCTGCAACCGTATTAAATTGGTTCCTAATTTATATGAATATAAAAAAATGTGAAAATGTGCAAATACTGAGAATGTATTTTATTCAAGTCAAATACTCTGTGTGTGTGTGTGTGTGTGTGTGTGTGTGTGTGTGTATGAGTCCTGTTTCGTTTGGTATAGTCTTAAATCCGCTGAATCTGGGATTTGTCTTGATCTTGTTTTCGCCAATTGCCGCTGGATGTCGGGCTAATTAGAGTTGAATAATATTACTTTTACATACTAGTGAGAGAAAGTAGTGTTTAACTCACGTGTGTGTAAAAGTTTAATTTTCTTCACTAAATTTAGTGTAATAATCGTCATAAATTCAACGATTGCAGACAAAATGATTTTAGATCTATTTTTGGGATAATTGAGAATGTTAGGTTTGCCAGTAAATTGTATAACTAACCACTATTTCTGGTCTTGATGACCGCCACTGTCTTGCGGTCGGAAATATTGATACATTCTTACATTTGATGAAGTTTAAAGAAATTTGGTAAATTAAAGATAGAAAAGAAACTCATGTGTTGTATGTGGGTGTTTGTGAAACACAAGGTTTTTCGGATAAAAATGACATTAAGCATCCTTAGAACATGTCTAATATTATCTTCAAAATCATGTTTTTATGGCAACGATATTGTTTTTTTGAAACAAAATACACAGTACTTCCTCTATTAAATTTAAAGAAATTAAAATATACTCTCAGAATATATCGATTTTATCTAAAACTTTCATGACTAGTGCTCTAAATTAATCATGGCTAAAAGGGATTACTCCGAAGATGATGTGCTGGATTTATGGCATGGTTATTAAACTTAGGTTGTTATATGCAGCTTGGTGTGGTGGCGTCTGCTAGACGCTGCTTGAGGATATTCAACGCTTGGCTTGTCTGCCGGTGACAGTTGCGATGCGGACCAAGCTAACAGCTGCAATGGAGACTTTATTGGGAATCCCACCGCTCTTTGTAGAGGTGAAAACCGTGGTAATGAAAGCCTGTTATAGTATTAAACAGGCAAGTTTTTGGCAGGGTAAGCGATATGGTCATTCTACCATTCATCGCGAGATGGTTTTGAAGGTTCCTATAACAGGTTTTCCTTCTGATAGAATGTTGAAGACTTTTGTTTTCGAGCATTTTTACAGAGTCCCTTCTAGAGAAGATTGGTCAAGATTAGGTCCGTCTGGTGTGATGCCTGGTAATTACCTCCGTTGTTATACGGCCGGTCCCAGAATGGATAGTAGGTCTATTTTGAGACCGGAGATCATTTGGCAGTATCTCTTGGTGAATGGACCACAGTCTTCCAGACTGAGGTTTATGCTATTTTTTGTTTTTTTGAGAGGGTACGTAACACTAACTTAAAAGGTGTTTGTATCTGCTCGGAAAGCCAAGCTGCGCTGAAGGCGCTGAGTTCATGTGTCTGCACTTCCAGGTTGGTGTTAGAATGTTCTAAAAGACTGGAAGAGTGCTTCTCTGAAGGATGTGCTTCTAGTCTGGGTACCAGGTCATATGGGAATTTTTGGGAATGAGGAGGTGGTTAGGTTTGCCAAATTGGGCGCCTCTTTCCCTTTCATTGGTCCCGAGCCTGCTGTTGGCGTGTCATCTGGCACATGTCTGTCAGGCTTCCAGCCATGGACAGCAACACAGTATTCTTCTTTCTGGATGAGCACAGTTGGTTATCGGCAGTCCAAAATGTTCATCAGGGTGTGGACAGGGCTACTAGTGAGACGTTGCTATGTTTTTCACGGAGCTCTCTCAGGCATCTGGTTGGATCCCTTACTGACATTGTAGTTTAAGGAGACATCTCTACGTAATGGTGTTTATGCCGGATCCATTTTGTACAGTCTGTGAGACAGAGGAGGAAACACCCATCCATCTTATGACAGATTACTGGGTTGTGAGGAAATTAGGTTCAGGACCTTTGGTCGAAACAGGATGTCTGTGGAAGAGGTTAAGGCTATTTCCCCTTAAGGTTATTGTCCGATTTGTTCGGACTGCGGTGAATCTTAATGAATTAGACCCGGGTCTGGATATTTGTTCTAGACCCGGGTTTGCTGTTGTTTTTCTTAGGGTAGCTATATGGCCCAGTGAGGCTTTGGATAGCGTAGGGTTTGGTCCCTCCTCACAGATAAATAATAATAATCATGGCTAAAATAATTTTTAATTTAAGCTCGATCAAGAGCAGTTGATATTTAAACAAAAAGTCTAGTGTGAAACACTCACACCATTCCCTCTACAACTTGTTAATACAATAGTAAAACTGACTGATACATTTTCATCAAACTTGTACATAAAGTTGCCTAATAAGAAATATAGTAAAAATATAGTGGGACACTTCTACCTACTAAGGCAGGTGAGAAAGGATTTGAACTGATTATTTGGTAGTCCAGAAGATAGCGACAATAATATTGTACATAGCCCAATAACATTTGAAATCTAACGTACCTGAGAACTTAAAAAAATGCAGTTAGCTTTGCAAGATTAAAGAAATTCGTAGCAGTTTTCGAGGAACTTTAAAAACTCATAAAAAAAAAAAATCAACCAGTAAAGTTCCCGGTTGATAGATTTGACCAAAACCTATCATTGTCAGATGCGGTGGGACTTAATCAATTTTGAGCTTTCTGCGATTTTTTGTTATATAATATTTTGTTCACGCACATAATACATACATAAATACACACAGATCATTCTACATACAGCCATACACAATCCATCCTCTCTAGCGCTCTTGCAATGTAGAGGTCTACCAAATTTCTTTAACTGAGTTCCTCACCATGTCTTTTCCATTGTGATACGTCCACCTCTTTCATTCCTTTTGCTTATGATAATAAATTTTTAAAGGTAACGGATTATCGACCCGAAGCCCCGATCCTGGTAGTTGGGCTGCTACCTTGGGCACCAGGCTGTCCTGCGTGAAGCTCAAACATCGGGTATTCTGATATTCTACTCCCTGAGGCGGCAACCGTCTGTGCCCTCAGGCTGTCTCACGCATAGTCGGTCGTTCAGTTCCTGCTTAGGCAGTATCCACGAGCACCACCACTTGGAGGTAACCGACTCACTCCCACACATCATTGTGATAAACATTTTTTTCATTCTTTAGGACGCTCAAAACAACTATTTTCGAAGAAAACTCAATTTCGAAAATTTGACGGTCCAGTATACGAAATTTGACCAGAAATCCTAATGTAGGATACGTTGGTGGTATACAATCAGAGTATTAAGTATTTTGTTCACGAATAGACAATTCGCTAAAATACATTTTTTATTTTATTCAAGGGACCACCAAAATTTATTTCCTATGAAAATCGATGTGGAAAATTTATCACGCAGTACCTCCTCTTACCACACTAAGAGAAAGTCATGTGAGTCTTTCACATTAGGTTTTTTTTTGTTTTTATCCGTTAGGTGTGTGATACATATTTGATCGAATTACCAAACATTTATTGCATCATAATTTTATTCAATAAAAATTTGGCGAAGTATATTTTTATACAAGCTATGTATTTTATATATATAATATATATAATCTAATTGGGCATATACAGTTTCGTTTAGCTGTATGTCAAAATACGAGCAAACTAAATTATATTTTATAATGTTGTATAAATAAGTAGGAGGGCAATATGATATCGAAAATGTCTGTATGGCCAATTTGGACGATTGCACAATTCAAATAATCAGCATGTTTATGTGACCATTTTCATTTTTTTTTCTCTTTATATAAGAACACTAACAATAAATCCTTATTAATATAAGATCGTGCGATTTAAATTGAATGTCATAATCGATTATTTATTCTTATTAATTGCAGCATCAATTTTTTTTCTTTTTCTTTTGTTATTCTTATTGTTGTGTGATAGTAGTTTTGATTCAAAAGTGCTCACATTTAAAATATATGACGATATCAGTTGGAAGAGGGACATGGTTATAGAATAGAGATGGAGGAGTTAGGTGTAATGTGAAGGTGATTTGCTTTCATTGATATGGATTTTTCCTTTTTTTGAACCAGGTTTCTCTTTCAGTTAAATGACTTTGTAGGTTTCTATATGAAATTACAGGATCAGGATGAGGAGAGAAATTGCAGTGTCATCTGCATAGGTTATGAGAAGAGTGTCAGTTTGGGTAGGAATATCTGCAGTGTATATTGATAGAGTATAGCTCCGAGGATACTGCCCTAAGGCACACATGCCTCAAAGCGACGAAGAGGAGAAAGAAAGGTTCCGATCGATACTTGGAAATAACGATCGGACAGATAGGATTTATTTTACTTTACTTACTTTACTGGACAGCGCTACAGCCCGGGGTGGGCCTTGGCTTCCCTCACGACATCAGACCACTGCTCTCTGCTAATGCCTTCCGCTTCCAATTCATCACTCGCAGCGCCTACAGATCCTCTTCCACCTCGCGCAGCCATCTCCTTCTCGGGCGCCCTCTACCTCTTGTGCCTTGCATGGCGGTTAACATCAGCTTCTTTGGGGTTCTGTCGTCTGTCATCCTCATTACATGGCCCAACCATTCTATGCGCCTCGCCTTTATAAAAGCGACTATATCGCATTCACCGTACAGCTCATAGAGCTCAGCGTTCTTCCGTATTCGCCATTCGCCCTCATCACAAATGGGTCCGTAGATTTTCCTCAGCACATTTCTTTCAAATATTCTTAGCATTTTAACAGTGACACTGCCTAGTGTCCATGTTTCTGAGGTGTACGTCACGACTGTCTCACTAGAGTTTTATAAAGATTTAGTTTTGTTTTTCGTGACAATAAGGAGGAACGGAAGAGTTTAAGGTTGGCATAATATGCACGGTTACCGGCCATAATTCTATTGTCAATCTCGGCTGATATTTTATTTTCTTGATTAATTTCTGCTCCGAGATAAGTAAAAGATTTCACTCTTTCGAAGCTATATCCTTCCATTTCCATGGTTCTCCCTGTCATTGTATTGGCATTCGGACTGACGTACATATACTCGTACTTTGTCTTGTTTTCATTTATACTTAGTCCGATTTCTTCTCCTTCAGCATTTAGCACTTGAAATACTTCTCGCAGCGAACGAATATTTCTTGCGGCAAGACATATATCATCTGCATAGGCGCAGATTTGATTCGAGGAGCAAATTATGTTGCCTCTAAGGTTGAGCTTATCTATCACTCTATGGAGGGCAATATTAAAGACGGTAGCAGATAATGCATCTCCCTGCCTTACCCCCACTGAGATTGGAAACACATCACTGACAAAACCGTTGAAGAGAACTTTTGCGCTGCTACTGTTCATAGTTATTTTTACCAGTCTTACTAATTTCTTCGGTATATGAAAGTCCCTTAATTAAAATTTTTCTATTTACGCTATCAAAAGCTCGACAATAGTCAATAAATAGTAAATGGAGATCAGATAGGATTTAAGGATGAGATAATGAGTAGATGCCCTTGAGTTTCCAGAGAAGATCCCGGTGCCAAACTCGGTCGAAGGCCTGCTTTACGTCGAGAAAGATCCAGCGCGAATCTCCTTTCTCTCAAGGGAGGATGAGATGGTGTGTACAACGCGGTGACACTGTTGTATGGTTGAGTGGTGGCGTCTGAATCCGAATTGGTGATCAGGTATTATATTTGATGTTTCGAAGATTTGATTTATTTGCTTTAAAAGGAGTTTCTCTAGGATTTTTCCTAGCGTAGAAAGGAGACTGATGGGTCGATATGAAGAACAAAGATGCTGAGGTTTCATGGGTTTGGGAATCGACCTTATTATGGAGAGTTTCCCTGAATTGGAAAATAAGTGGTTCTTAGGAGTTATAGATTGTAGTGAGGAATACTATAGCTTTTCTTGGAAGATGTCGGAGGATGTGTGGGGTTATAATGTCAAATCCGGTGCCTTTTTTGAAGAGAGGTGATTTATTGTAAACTGAACATCAGAATGAGTGAAAGGTGTCAGAGGTAAAGGAGTGTCTAGATCTTGTTTTAAGGTTTGATGGATTAAGGATTGTCTGGACTAGAAGTGGAGTGAATGCAATGGTGAAGTATGAGGCCAACTGAATCGCTTTATCTTCATCAGGTGTAGGCCGGGATCCATCTTCACGACGCAGAGGTGAAGGAACTAATTTGTAGGATAGAATTCTTTTTGTGGCAATCCAAAGAGATTTGTCTTCTGTCATAAGAGATTCGGTGTAGCTAAGAAATTGTTCTTGTTGGTAGTTTAAGTTCAGTTCTGAGTAAGTGATTTAGTCGGTTCCATGTTCTTTTATCGGAGGGATAGCGAGTTCGCTGCCACCTCGACGTGCACGTCTTTTTTCCATAATGTGTCCGAATTCGTAAAGGGAGTTCAGTCGTTGGGATTTGGAGTCGTGGAGTAATTTGAATTGTGGATTGCTGAATGGCTTCTTGTAAGGAGCTTGTAAAGTAGTCTATATTGTTCTGTTGGTCAATTTGTTCTGTTTTCTTTAACGGGTTGTTAAGATTTATCTTTTCTTGTAATAGGGTTTGGAACGAATCCCAATTGACTTTACCTGTAATAAGAGTTGGTTTTAGTGGTTTGGAAAAGGGGCAGGTATCTAGAAGTAATACAGGATCTGAGGAGAGATCAGTTCGTGTCGAGATGTCAAAGTAGAAGAAAATCTGTGAAGTTATAAAAAAATCAAGAATTTCAGGGAGTTTGAAAAGGGATGTGGGCAGGTTGGTTGATTTGGAGAAATGTAGTTATAGTTTTTGGATAATAGGAGTTTTTGTCCTCTTGGGTTAGCCGTACGACAGCCCCATTGAGGATGTTTCGCAATGTAATCAATACCAGAAAGGAATCTAGGACCTACGGTATTGAAGAAGCTAACTAATTGTAGTAAAAAGCTGAAACCCTGGTGATATCCAGGCGACACACAGATATCGGAAGGACTATGACGATTGACATGGTGAAACTGGAACCCAAGAGAGAAATTAGAATCTCGGTGTTTTATTGGACAGAAAATTATCCTTCGGAGAACATATTAATCCTGTGTCTACGAAGACGATGAGAGTTACATCGATGCTTAGTTACAATAATGGCTAATATAGGCGGCCTGTCCACCAGTAAGACAAAGTTGTTAATGACCACGGCAAATGCTATCATGCTGTTTGGGAGTGAGATCTGGGCTGGAGCCCTGAGTCAATCTAAGCACGCCAAGTGACTTCTGGCAGTTCAACGAAGGGCGTTGAGAATTATTAGCGCCTACCGCACAGTGTCCAAGCCTGCAGCACTGGTGATCGCAGGTACAGCCCCCAGTGATTAATTGCTTCGGCGAGGCAATTCTGTTATATGCACAAGGAACTGGGGAAACATGAGGCGACAGAGCGTCTGCTATTCTACAAGAAGAATGGAAGAGACGGTGGAGCACTGACACAAGGGCTAGGTGGACTTACAAGCTAATCAAAGACCCTATACCATCGTCTAATAGGAAGCAAGGTGAGGTTAATTTTTATCTTACGCAATTTCATGCTTCGCGAGCTACCTATGCAGGATGAAGAAACGGACATCTGCCAGGTGTATGTATGGTGACGCAGAGGTAGATCGCGAGCTACCTCTGCAGGATGAAGAAACGGACATCTGCCAGTGTATGTATGGTGATGCAGAGGTAGACGCCCCTCACACCTTCTTCATGTGTAATAGATGGAATATAGAAAGAGCGGAACTGTGACGAGAGACGGACCTTTCCCTCCAGATACTCTAGAAGAATGCTAGAAGAGGAAGGTGCTTGGAATAAAGTTGCAGGGTATACAGAATGTATACTGAAGCAGAAGAGGTGAGAATTTACTTAATCTTTAGCAAGACGAGTGAAGGATAGATGACTTATACATACGAGGCGCCTCTCCGAAGAATTGTCTTGCGACGGTTCCGGGGGGGGGGGGGTTCACGCCTGTTTTTGGAGGGGATTTTTTAGTGGTAAAGGGCGCTACACACTCAACTCAGGTAGCTTTCCTGCTACCTGGTGCCTTTGGGCATTTTTCCCTCTTCTAAAACAAAAAAAATTGTTGTTGGGAAATGGGTTGATTTGGGGGAAATATACTGCTGCAATATTGAATTGATTTTGGAGGGATATAGCAGTAGATTGGAGATAATCGGTAGAGGTTGGAGGTAGTAGACGATGGGGTAAGGAATTTAGAACAAGATTGCCGCTCCACCATGGGCTGTGTCATCAGGGTGATCTGTCTTGTAGTATAATCAGTGATGTAAAAGTGAGATCTACTTGTAAAGTGTGATTCCGTTATAAGTGCAATGTCTATTCGTCTGTCGTGTAGAAATGTATTAAGTTCATTTCTGTTAGCATTCAACCCATTAGCATTCCTTAGCAGAATACTATTGAATTTTGAGTAGGAGGATTTATGGTGCTAGCCGGGGAAAAGCTGAGAAAAAAGGGTGTTAAGCAGGTTAAAAAGGGGAGTTAAAACAGATTCAGTTTTTTGGAAAAAGGAGTTTCGAATATAAATGTGTAATTAATATATGAAAATAAATGAAATCATTAAGAATTATTTTCGAGAAAATTGATGAAAAAGCTGAAAAATTCATTCACTAAAGTTAGTTACAGTTGCGATTGATTAATCATGGCCAAAACCTTACCTATCACATGGCATCTGAAGGTAACTATGGTAACATTTAAATAAATTATCAAGCTTGATCTTTCTAAGATTTTTTTTTATTTATGCTGACTAATACTTACACTCATATATATATATATATATATATATATATTCCTATATTATATTGACGGATAAATAAAAGTTATAGGCCAATGTACCATTTGGTTAATAGAACAAGTTTCTAGAGAACTCGTTAGAATCGTTATTAAGAAAATTGCAGAAAAGTGAAAAAAAGAATTCAGTGAAATAGTTCAGTAAACACATTTAATTCTTGAACTTCTAGGTTTCCGCGGCCAATTTCATTAAAAACACTTGAGTTTCCAGGTTGAGACCGCGTTAGTGTTTCCTAGAAACCATTAAACTGGGTCTCAACCCGGAAATCAAGTAAATTTTCACATTTTATTCTTCTTCTTCTTCTTCTTATTATTATGAATGATGGCAATGTATAATATACTGAAGAAGCACTTTACAGGGAAGCCTAAAGTCATGCGTTCTCTAGATACCCTAATTTTTTTTTTTAATTTAATGCGTCTTAGCATTTGTGGTCATTTGCGCCCGGAGCCTTCTCAGTGCACTGCCGGCCTCCCGACAGTGTTCTCTCGTTACAGACAACACTGCCCATCATCGGACAGTGAGCTGTAGAGGCTCCTAGGAAGAGAAAATCTAAGGGTAGCACGGCTGGATTCGAACCCGGAATCTCCGAGTTGCTAATCCACTGAGTTAACCCCTTCCCTGTACCCTAAAAATGAATTTTCCCAGAAAAATGTTTCAAATAAAAAGTAGTAGCTTTTTATAGGTGAGTTAATATAAGATGTTTGAAGAAAATCGTTCCACAAAAAATCTGAGAAATTCATTTTAAAAATCTGGTATTATGAGGAGGTTGAGTTTCGGTTAGCCAGGGGTGGATTAGTGGACAACAATTCCTTGTTATTATTACAAATTTTATTTATTCATTCACTGAACAGAATAGGACGTTTCGATCTAATGAGGTCATCTTCGGCTAGTATTTGCATTTATGTAAATAGAGGAACTCATTAGAATTATTTAGTTAAAATAAAATTTTTAACAACAAGAAATTATTGTCAATAATTAACCGTGGTTCCTGAAAAAAATACCCATTTAGTTAAGTGGTATATTCGGCTGACCAATATCGATCAAAAACTTATTGTCACATTCAGTGATAGGTCTTAACGAAATATCAAGTTTCAGCTTAATGCAACGATTTTCCGGTTTTAATATGCTGGCCACAAACAGGCACAAGCAGGCAGATATCAATTTCTAAAAACTAATTTTACCGACTGAAGTATCTCCAAACATGTATTTCGAGGGAAAATTCGATTTCTTTTCCCTCTGGGGCAAGGATTTAGCTCAGTGGTTCCTGGGTTTACTAACGAGAGAACATTGTTCAAAGGCCGACATTGCTCTAAGAAGGCTCCCGGGCCAATGACCATACTTGTAGTCTTAAAAAAAAAAAAATAATTCCTCAACTTATAGCTGCATAAAAATATAAAAACTAGACAACGAAAGTAGAGTATGTAATTTATTTTCAGAAAGTTTAAAAATAGACATTATTAAATTATTGTATCATTTAAAAGAAATGATTCTATATAACAATTATTATAAAGACTTCCTTTATATTAGCCAAGCAGTCTGTTATAATTTTTATTTCTTTTCAAACAGTTAGGTATTTAAAAAAATATATGTTAATAGCCTGAATTTCTACAAAAAATATCTCTCGCCTGACTCATAACTCTCTTTTTGCTATTAATTGAGGGTCAAATGTAAAAGAAAGGAAGGGTAAGATAGCCGGAGGGAGTTTAGACAGAGAGTCTACATAAAAAGAGTGGAGTAAGAGAATTAAAAATTAAAAAACACAAGACATAAACTTCTATACAGACAGACACCTGATCAGTTTACTGTTTGAGATAGTAAGACGCGGAAACTAAAAAGTAAAAACCACACATTACGTTAATAACGTAACAAAACAGTAGCGAAAAAACCGAACAGGGGAGGAAGGGGGCATATACTTGACTCTCCGCTATGTCCCGCAACAACACCCCCAGTCGTAGTCTGTTTCTATACTCCACCGCCCCTTCTCTTTCACCTCCGCCTCCTTCTCCTACTTCTTATCCTGTTCTTTACTAAACGACTTTGGCCATGAGATTCTTTTTAAAACCTTTAATTACCTTTATACAGATTACGTTTTATATATATGTATGTGTGTGTGTGTGTGTGTGTGTGTGTGTGTTATGTGAGAGTGTATTTAATTTTTATACAAAAAAAAATTAGAGACAAGATACGGATAAGTAAATAAATGAGACTAAAAGAGTGAGAAACGGTGGAAACTGTGGGAGACGGGAAGGGAACAGACAGATTGAGAGAGAACAGACTCCACTCTCTTACACTCTCTTTTTCGTTTTTTTTTTTTTGTTCTCTTTTTAGATTATTAAATCTGTTTTACTAATACTATAATAACTGGGACCTATAAAAAAAGATGAATGTAGTTTTTATCTCAGCCACGCCAAGCAGTCTAGAATGATCATAATGTATAGCGTAGCAACAATTACAACTACAGCAACAACTGAAATAACAAGAACAAGAAATTGAAAGACACTCATTCACACATTGAAACAGATCCAGAGATCTAAATTGAATTACCGTTCGTAAATTTTCACAAACTAACTAGATGCTTAACTATAATATATATAGCTTCTATATTTTTAATTTCTTCTTATTGCCGGTTAGAGGAAGTATTACGAACAGGGTAAATTTTGGAAATTGTGTTTTCATACCAGAAATAGTTGCTTTGAGGTTTCGTAGATTTATTAGCGAATTGTGTGTGTGTGCATGTGAGTAGTACAAGTCAAAAACGAAAGTAAGTTCTAGTCTCCGTTTGGCTATCACATTGGATCCGACAGGAAGTTATCTGCCAAAATTCCTCAGCTGAAGATACCAATTTATTAAAAATTACAGTTACGAAAGAGATGTCGTATTTTTCAACGAATTTAAGTCCACGCTTATTTTCATTGAACACCTTCTTTGTCCAATTTGGCAATGAAATTCTTTTGTACTATATAATTACTTAAATATATCACCTGTGGACACTATAATGTCATGCTTTAAACTTAAGTCCAAAGAGTTCTGACTAAGCACGTATTTTTGTCTCAGTCAAAGTTTTTCTTTAATGTTTTAAAACGGGATTCCTCAGCGGAATGAATATATTATTAATTAACTACATAATTAAAAATTAAAATAACTAAATAAACCTCCCTAATAAGACTTACTATATATAAAGGAAACGTAATACATAAAAAAGTTTAGTAAAGTTTAATTGCAATAGGTTCAATACAATTCTCCGTTCAGTTCAAAAAAAGTTTTTATTTTTTATTTTTTTTTTTTTAAGCCCATGGCTCTTGAAGGACCTGGGCTTCCTCCACAATCTTTGACCAGACCTCTCTATCTTCGCCTTTATGCGCCAGCGCTTTATCTGAGAACTTCATAAATCGCTTTCCACATTATCTAGCAGCCATCTTATTCGTGGCCTTCCTCGAAGGAGACTACCACCTTGATGTCCCTCTAAAGCTCGCTTCGGGGCCCTCTCTCTCCATCCTTTGGAGATGACCTAACCAACGCAATTTTTTAATTTTAAGTAATTTAGATCACAAACTTACCCATTCTAATCTTTTCCCATTAAGACCACCTTTTTCTTACTTAAACGTCAAACCTTTTCAAAATATAATTTCGAAAATATAACACGATTAAAATATTTCCTATAAAATATTCAATGAAAGTAAATACAAGACCTAATTATATATTACGCCGAATCTATGAAATTGCCTAATTCACGAACTGGGCAGTTTTGCAGCCTGTATCATGTAACAGGCAAGGAGAAGGCATTAATTAAACAATACCAAAATACATTGCAGATAAAAGAAATGTAATGTATTTCTCTTGAACATATGTACACAAGCAATTCAGTTTTTTTAATTAATATCTAAAGGTTATTACAAGACCTGCCAGTGTGACTGGCAGAATTACGCAAATAATTATTTTTGAAACACTTACAGACGTTTTATTAGTACAGTCATTAGTGCCAACAAAACTGCATGAATTAGGCAATTTCACCGATTCGGCGTAACATATATATTATATTATACAGATATATAACTAAATAAATATATTGTCAAATTTTCAAACATGAGAAAACACAAGAAATATATGTTTTGAGTTGCCCTGAATTTGTAAAAATAATAGTTTATGAAATGGTCCTGTCTTATTTTGTAAGTTTTGTGTTTGTATGTATGTATGTGAATAAAATCTCTCAAAAAGGAAAAATCTCAAGTAACTCAAACTTGGTATTCCGTTTTTAGTTACTAAACACCTCATCTGGCACGAAGGTTTCGAGCAAAATTCATCAACCAGAAGTGCCACTTTACTGAATAGTTTTTTTTCGCATTTTTTTTAGTGATTTTTTAGTGCCAACGATTTTCTTTAAGCTCGTATACTATCTACATATATATTTGTAATTTTATTTGAAACATTTTCCCGGGGAAAATTGATTTTTTGGGGACGGTAAGCTTTCCTTTAAAGTACTACTTCAGTACAATATATGTGAAATGTAATTGATATGTTGTGTTGTAGTAGTGGCTTGTAGCGTGAGCGGTTTAGTAAAGGGCTTGTGTGTATGTTTGAGATAGATATAGAAGTATTAAGAAATAATCAAGAGATCGCACTGTTTTTAAAATATGTTCTCTATATGAATTTAAGTACTTTTCAATATCACAGTCATATGCTTATTAATATACTGAAACTAGCTATGTTTTAACTTATGACTGGCACTGATGCTAAGATAGTGATTCCTGGTACAAGTGTTCTGATTGAATGTCTAATACAGACTGTCCAAATCCTTTCAAATAATGCTTGGTATGTCTGGAGGGAGAGTGTTGTCTTATTCTGTTTCTTGTCCCTTTGTCTCTTCAGCAGCATTGACCTAAATTATAGTACCTGACTCTTTCCCCTTCACTAAAATAGTTATTTTATTAAAAATAGTTATTTGAACTAGCTAAAATTCACAAAATTATTTCACTAAACTATTTTCCAAAACTATTATTTTTCCATTTTTTTCTTTCCACTACATATGGTTCTGCCAAGTATATACTATTAATATACTTTAGAGTCATTGTTAGAATTTCAAATTTGAAAAAATCGGTTAACCGGAAATGTGACTTTACAAATTTAGTTTTTGAGTTTTTGGAAATTTCTCAAAAACTACAACAACGATTTCCTTTAAACTTGGCATGCTAACTGCACAGATATATACGTCATCACTTTTATTTGTAACATTTTTGCTGAATTGATTGCTTTTAGGTGATTCTATGGAATAGTGATGTCAAAATGCAAATATGTTCGTTCAATATTATTGGCGCTGTCTACAGTTTAATCATTCCCTACCTCCTCGGTTGATAGGCTGCCACTTGTCCCCCTCTCTACCTCTATAAAAAAAAAGTCATTTTATAAATAACTATATTAAGAGGAGTAATAAAAAGTCGTGTAGAATGTTTCAGGCTGGAGTTTTTTTTTTTTTTAAAAAATTATTTTGTTCTATTCCAACTATTTTGCATCTTTTATTTAAATCTCTCACCATAACCAATTTACTTCCACGAAATAGATGACTAATCAAATATTTCATGGTTTATGATTATAACGTAATCATTTACCGTTAGATTTAAGGTTTACAATCGTATTTATTTCAAAAGTTGTTCATCACCATAATTACTTTTGAGTCATCATTTAGCCAATTTATATATTTTGGAGGCGGTATAATAAATATACAGCATGTAACATTTGATAAATAACTGTACATTATGACAGCCGGTTTTTTTGTTTGTTTATTTTTTATTGTTTAATATATAATAAATGATTTGTTTAACATGATAACCTTTCACATATTATTTAAAGAACTCCAATTCATAAACTTATTTCTAATTGTGTTTTATTTATTTTAATGCATATACCAACCATCCATTTGTGGTTCGGTAAAAAAATTGTGGCTCCCAGTTTATTACAAAACTTGGAGGCTCAGTTGAATTACAAAAACAAAAAATATACAATTCGAAACATATTTTTCTTACTAAATATTTAGTTGTCTTGAATATTGCCAGCAGGGAGCACCAACACTAATAATATCACTATTAAAGTTAACAGTGTGTTAAGTGTGAATGAAAGTAAGAGAGTAAGAGAGTTTGCTTGTGAGTACACTAATCCAAGTAGTTGCACAAATCCACTAGGTAAGGTCATTCGGTACTGGTGCATGTTAGAGGTGTCAAGCGGAAGGGCCGCCGATGTTGATAGATTCTGTCAGGTATAGTAACACTTCCAGAACTGAGATAGATAACCAGAGCCGGTATTTATGGGTTACCTTTCGGAGATAAGAATCACCGTCAATACGCTTTGTCAAAAGCGTCTTCCATAAATTGGTGCTCTGGAAATATTGCTGCAGTAAATAAATAGAACCTGAAAGTCGTATTCCGCTGATAATCAGGCAACACTGAAATCGTTTGATGCAGAACCAGACCAGTATCAATCATTGCTATCAGTTTTTCTGGTTATTAATTTCGAAGAAGTAAGTATATGCTGAAGCTGTCTGAAAAATGTTTGAGATTGAATGTTGAGTCATTGGAAATCTCACATTTTTAGAAAAGGAATGTCTTATTCTGCTTTTTATCTTATTCAAACAAATATGTGTTAGAAATGGGATAGAAGATTTCATCAATGAATGTTCTAAAATTATATTTACCCTAATGATGAATCACTGCATATCTGTTCTATGGTTATGCCTATAGAGATAAATATACAGTTGGATGCAGTTTCAGGTCTCTGTGAAGATAGATTAACCCTAGAACTAATGATTTCGATGCGGAGTTTCAGACCATAAACAAGCTGCTAAAAATCTAACATTCATCGCTTTAGGAAAAAAAAACAGTATATTTTGATAGGTTCGCAGGCTGCAATTACGAGATTGAGTTCTTGCAGCATCACCCCCAATGACAGGATGAATTGTGCGAAACGGGCAGGAATTGAACAAGTTTGTACACTCGCCACTTTAAATGGATACCATAGCCACTGCAACAACAATAGGTGAAATGAGTTGACAGACTTTAGTGGCACTAAAGGCCTTCAACAAAAGAAAGTGCCCGAACTTCACGACCTTCCACCGAGTGAAACCTGAAGTTGATGCTCCAATGTTCCCAATAAAGGAGAGCGAATGGAAAGTTTTGGGAAACATTATTTAGGAAAGGAATACCTGCTACATTGTAAATGTGGAAAGGAATTTACCATCAGTTTTGATGGAAGGGATTAGTTTAGAGGTAGCGCGCTGGACTTCTACGCAGAGGTAGCGGATTTTTCAGCGGTGCTGCCCTTAGATTTTCTCTTCCAAGGAGCCTCTGTAGCTCACTGTCCGGTTATGGACAGTGTGTCAGTAACGAGAGAACACTGTCCGGAGGCCGGCAGTGCACTGAGAAGGCTCCGGGCGCCAATGACCATAGATGTTGACGCGCCTTAAATAAATAAATAAATAAAATTTATCTACCTAACATCAATTTCAGACTCATCACCAGGCATAACAATCTGTAAGCACAGTTATTTAAGATCGGCATTAAAAATACACATTCTTGACGATTGTAAATGGATGCTGAACATCTCTAGAGTTATCCCAGATTTTGTAATTACAACATAGGTGTGAAATTAATAAATAGTACCAAGAAGTATTTTGTATTGGGGCTTCGAGTAAAGGAAATGGGGTTATACCGTTCACGTACAGTTGGTATTTTCACACTGTTGATCAAATGTATCCATGGAGATGGGCAAATTCTGAACAAAATTATTCAGAATAAAAAGAAAGAATAAACCAAGTAGAAACTAAAGTGCAAATAGAAACCAAGTTGCACTAAAGTGTTGCATCTATTTGAATGAATGAAAATCACACTTTTATTACAAGTTTAATATAAATAATTATTTAAAAGATAAATTTAACAAGGATGGCACACATTTCAAGCTGTTTTAAACTTTAAAGAAAGAAAGGAAAAATAAATCTGAAAAACGGACAAATGTAATTTGTTAAATTCTTAATTAATCTTTTTGTTTTTTTTCTCTTTTTGTATTCAGTAACAAACATGTTACTAAAATTAAAGTTTAGGACGCCACCTGGAGCCATGGGACAGAACCCCAATGGCTAGCATAACACTTTCATTGTAAACATGAAAACAAAATTTGTCTACTAAATAGGTAAACTCGTAAAAAAGAAAAATTACGTGGAAGTAGATTTTTTCTTTCTTTTTTTTTTTTCAAGAATTCAAATAAATTGTAATGTCGTGTGTGTGTGAGCCAGGATGTTAGGGGGGTTCTCTCTCCTCCTCCATAGGAATATAACTGGATACTCTCTCTCTACTCTTAACTTAGTTTACATTATTACAGAGTGTAACAATCTCCTGCCCCCCCCCACACACACACACGCACCAGAAGTAAAATAAAATATTGTTACAAGAGTTACATTTCTTGTTTAGTCCATTGGTTTATTTATTATTTTATTCTTTTTATTTCTATTTTCTGATTCACCCCGTGGTTGTTGTTGTTGTTTATAGTTTACTTGTAATGTTTACTAGTTTTTATTGGGCTCCCCACCGAGGGGATAGCGCCCACCTCCCCTCCATCGCTACACATCCATTACTTTTCATGGCGATTTTTCCTGCGCTATTCAAACTGCATGCACGTGGAGGTGGGTGAATCATCTGTAAAAGTTTATAAAAGAAAAACTGGAAAATTTTAAAACAGTTTTCTTTAGTCTACTGTCTGAAAATAGTTTTTTTTTTTTTAAACATTCTGATAAAATTAAACTAGTTATTTTTTCTTAAATTCCTTTAACGGGGGATAGGTATAGATTTCTAGAGGGTGTGGCCACGAAGTCTACGACCTGAATGATCTAGAAGCTCTTTCCTTGTTTAATGTAGTCGTAAATAGGAAACGACTAAGCGAGTGGATACACTCGAGGCGAAATACGTGATTTGATGTTGAATAACAACTTGAAGTTGGAGTTAGATTGTAAGAGAACTCATGTGAGCATTTTAATCTTTTTACTTTGTGTCTTTTTTTTTATAAATCTGGAGCTGAGATATTTATTTCAATTAAAATTTTGACATCATTGCCATTTCCTATATCTCACTGATTATTTGTTATTTTCCTTATCATTAAATTAGAGAATCCTTTATCGCTTTTTCGATTCCCGCATGCATGTGACCAATCAAAAGTTGAGTTACATCCTAAAAAAAAAACATCATTTCAACATTTGCTGAGCTTCTGTCAAAATGTTCCTCTTCTTGCCTAGTTTCTTCACTGAATATCTCCTTCACAGATTTCACGGTTAATTGCGTTTTATTCGCATTATATCTAATTAATTGTGAACATCATTTTCTTATTTTTAATTCTCAAGAAAATATTTTATACCTTTTTGAAATTTAGATTACCTTAATTATATTGAAATAAATCTAATGTTTACAATAAATTCAAACAAAATTTTATCAACAAAATGTTAGTTCCTGATTATTTCGTATTTATTAATTTATTTTTTTTCCTTAACCATTAACTAATATTACTTTACATCGGCTCTCTGAATACATCAGTGTTTGGACAATTTATTTCTAATGCTCATCACTAGATAGCATTACTTATTTTAGAATTTACATCATTTATTTTATACGTAATTAAATGACGTCCCAGTTTTTTTGAAATACTATATATATATATTTTCTTTTTCATTTATTTGAGTAACCAGCAACAAGTAAATGAGATTACTTACAATAACGGTAAAGGAGAAATCACTCAGTGTGTGACACTCTACACTATTTCGTGGCGCACACTTGTAAGAGATCACAAAGCCACTGCCGCCTCAGTCGTCGTCGAGGAGGGTTATCTGGAATGGATATATCTGAAGAAAGTTGATGAATTCATGGATTGTGTTAATGGGCGAGACGGGTGTGAAATTTGCGGTGACGTATTTGGACTAATTCCTTTTTACGTTTCTAACCTGACAATACATTCCGATCTCCAGATTCCATTTATAAGCAACCTAGACAATATTATTATATATTAAAATGAAAATTCAACTTCAAAATAATAATAAAAACTCGTTATATTAAAAAAGTTCAGTATTATAAAAAATATTTGCATCACTTTATATGTTCATTGATGCATAGATACGAAAAATATTTAATTAATTAATAATGTAATTTATATTTGTCAATGGAAATTAAATTTGAAACAATTAATTTAATGGTCGAATGAATTTTCATAACCATATGGTTGTAGGACAAAAATATTAACATAATTATTAAACAAACAAAATTAATAAATACATGAAAATTAAATTAAAAATATTGATTGTCAAATTTTATTAAAAAAAACAAAAAATTATTACAAACACTCCTCTCAAAAACTTAATATTGACCAAGGACATATAAATATGAATTTGGCATAAATTAAACAAAAACAAAAAAAAATTAAAATTAAAAACCAAAAAAAAAAAAGAAATTTGATGATGTTAATTTACGTAATAGCCACTACTTAATGTTTATTTAAATAATATGAACAAATTTTCTATATTTAAATTTTAATAAATACAAAATAAAATTAAAAAAAACTGAAATAAATCTATTAAGAAAAATATTTTATCACAGGTGCCTCTATAAACTAGTTTGATAATATAGGGAAAAATAATGAATTATTGTTTAAGAAAAAAATCAAAACAGGAAACATGTATGAGATCATTTCACTTGTATATTAATTATTATGAATGGAAATAACGAACTTAGGCCGATATTATACGGACATTAACGAACACCCATTTTATTGTACAGCAAAATACATTTTTAAGATTGGGGAATCTTCTTATAAGTTAATGCTTTTTATTATTAGCTTCATATTTTTATTTCTATTATTATTATTATTTTTTTTTACATTCTCTTATTACTTGTAAGAATAATATTACGAACATTACAAATTTTCGAAATCGAGTTACAACCGGAAATACATTTTTGAGCTCCACAGGATATGAAAGAAAATCTTTTTAGCTTCGGTGAAAACTAACTGAATCACCAACTGGAAGGGCGACTTGATATTTCTTCTTTTTCTTTAAATAGTTTTTAGGCGATTTTCTCAAAAATGCCTCCAACGATTTTCTTTAAACTTTTGTAAGTCTAACAATACCCATAAATGCTTATCACATTTGAAACATTTTTCTGATAAAAAAATTATTGCTGGAGTTTCTGAAGATTCAATGACGTTAAATTTCAAATGTTATTAGGGTTTTAATCTAGGCTCTGTCTTCTATGCTATAATCTAATTAATCGTATTCAAGTTTTATTTATTATGTGTGCTAATCAACGTATGTTCCCTCCACCACTTGATATCACAAATCGTTTATTAAATTAGGTGTTTGAGCAGTTCTGTAGTAAAGCCTTAATGTAATCTACATCAGTAAGTCAAACATTGAGATAAAACTGCAATTGTATTTAAATAAAAAAGTGCTAAATGACGCTGAAAATTGACATGTATCCAAAATAAAATATTGTTTCTTGCACTAATTTGGATTTATAATTTGAACCTTGCAGGATGATTAGTCATTTTACTGTTTGATATAACAGTGTGGAAAGGTTAACGTCCAGAAGAAAAGCTTGAATGAAGATATGGGGGTTAACAAAAATACCAACAAGAAATAATGTACAAATAAACCTCTATTTATTCAGATCTCGAACCACCAACGTCCACAATATAGTAATATTTTAAACGCTCCGCACAGAGCTTAGAGCAGAATAGGCTCAATTCCCAGATTGGAGGACCATTAACAATAACCTGAATAATGAAGATAAAATATAAATTAGCGAAAGATTTGTAACTGAAGACAAGTGGTAACGAAATGGCCACAAAATAGAAGATAATTTAGTGGGTCAAGCTACGGATACGCCTTCACACTGAAGGATTGAACTAAAGTTGTTGAATAGAAAAAAATTAATAGGTGACGTGGAATCTACCTGATCCTGGACCCAATTTGTGCGAAAGATGTTATGAGTCTGCAGTGGTTTGTCGATTTACAAGGCGATACAGCTATTCTTGTATAAAAAGGTGCTTTAGTTCTGTAATGAAGAGGGTTATCAGCTTAAAATAATTACAAGAAGCAGTGAAATACCCAAATAAATGGGTATGAGTGAGGAGGATAGCTGAAAACTAATAGAAAGTTTAATACCTGGTACAAAATAAAGGGTGCCCAATAAAATGGCAAAAATATCAATTTAAGGTATTTCGGATATGTAATAAAACAGTTGGCGTAATTACCTGGTTTCAGCCTTGTAGTAAGTGAAGAACGTATTAGTATTCAAGTTCCTGAATTTAACCACTCTGAACAAAAAGCCTTGACATACGGTCAAATAGCAACACTTGAACATGTAGGTAAGTAGCTCTTAAGAGAGATGAGTAAACCTATAACAATAAATAATAAAGAAAGACAGAATAAGAGCAACCCAATAAGTTGAATCCTTGCCAGTGCCAAGCTTGGTACATGGGATTTGATGAAATATATGGTACGAGAATAAATTGACTGAAAACTGCTTTAAAGTAGCCAAACATTTCAACTTGGGACTGCAGCTATATGGTCATATCTTGAAAGAATGTCTTGTCAAAGATGATATTCCAATCTAAACCGCCTAAAAAGAGTCTCTCATGGGGGTAACTCGCAAGTTAGCAATGGAAATTCTGCATAATTCGATCGATGATTAGCCAGGGTAACGTAAAGCGTGCATCCAGGCTAGAGATGAACATTTTGAATAATTTTTTAATGTTACTGTTCGTTTTCAATTAAAAGTTTTCATTCCAAACTGGTCAGATGTATATGCAACTTTTAAATGTAACAGTATTTATGGCAGGCAAGTCTATATATATATATATTAGTTCTGTACGTTATTTGAAAATAACGATTTTGGGAGGAAGTCAGAGGTCTCCCGCTCCCCCACAACCCTAAAAAAAATAATTTTTACTCTTTTTTTATTCGAAGGAAGTATTGCGGAAATACCAAGTTTTGAGGTCTTCTAAGTACGTAAAAATGGTTTTAGCGGAGGGTATGTCTCTTTATGCGTATGTGTGTGTATGTGTGAACAAAATATCTCAAAAATGTAAAATCACAGGAAGCTCAACTTGATTTCCGTTTAAGTACTACTACCACATCAGACACGATGATTTCTGGCAAACGGAAATACAACTTTATTGAATGGTGTTTTTTAGTGCTATCGAGAACTGCTACATCGATTTTCTTCAAACTTCCTGTACTATTTATATTCATAAATATCTAATCACTTTTATTAGAAACTTTTTCCGGGAAAAATGGATTTTGGGAGAACAGTAACGTTAAGCTTTATAAAACAGACTTTACCACTTATATAGTATTTAACATACGTTAGAAGCTTTGCTTGAATTCCAAATATAAAGAATGTCGGTACAACTTTACACAATATTTTTTTTGAGTTTTTTTGGAATTTTCTCGAAAACTATTATTACGATTTCCTTTAAACATGGGATGGCAACTGTACACGTATAAACCTACACTTTTATTTGGAATATATTGTTAAAACTTATTACTATATAGTTCTAATAACATATAATATATAGTTCTGCGAAATTTGAGGCGTTAAAGTTTAAATGTTTTACGCGGGGGAGGTTTAATTTAATTAGCGCGCTCTTCTGGACTACAATGTAATCACTTCTCTAATTGCTTGGATTAGAACGTGTCCCCTCTAACATTTCTATATTTATATTATGACAAATGAGTGAAATTAGTAGTTTAAAGGGAATATGTCATTTTATATAAAAAGAAAAGTAAGAGGGAGTCGTGTGATTATTTCACACCAGATTTTTATTTTTTATATTCAGAAAAATGTTTCAAATAAAAGTGATTGGACTATAAAAATGTAATAAGTAGAAACATTTGAGCCGTTTTTGAGAAAATTGTGATGGAATTTAACTGAAATCTTCGTTTCAGATCACCTGTTGATAGATACTTAAACGGAATATTGAGTTTGGTCTTTCAGTGATTTCTTTCATTTTGGGAATGTCTTGTTGACACAACATAATCATACACTCAGTGCAGTACATTTGCAATACATTCTTTGTTCCATACTTATTTATAGGACCACAAAATAATTTTTTCTAGTGAGGAACTAATTTTGAAAATTTCATAAGATCAGTAGTGTTTACTCTTACAATAGTAAGAGAAAGTAAAAATAACTTACACTTAAAAAAAAAAATTGCCTTTTTCCCTATTTGGAGACTTCTAAATTGGAGGTGCATTCTAAAAGAAAGATTTAGTGAATCACATAATTTAGAGTGTTACTTCCAACTGCATAACATCAAAATGTATAATACATTTTACTTCTTAATGTTTCTGTCTAAATATAGGTAGCATTGGCATGTCTATTCATTTTCTAAATATTTTAAATATCTTCATTTATTCAAATGGGAAATACAATATACAGGTTAAAGTGTGTTTATGATACTAGTGGCGCCATGCTATTTATAAATTCATATGCTAATATAGATTTTTATTATTGTAGAATATAAAATAAAAATGAGGAAAAAAAGTACAAAATAATCCTTGATTTAATACTTATAAGTTAAATAAATTTGTATTCAAATCATATTTATCTATTCATATATTTTCTATAATTTGACATATGTATGAAAAATTTATTATTATTTTCATTCTTTTATGATTATTTTTAAATAATAATATATGTTAATTTGAATATAAATAATAAATAATAATAAATTTATCATGTATTCATTGTGTACGATGATGATGATGATAAATAATTGCGCCACTGTTGTCGCTTTTAATAGAAACTGTGTAGAAGTGGGCTAGCATCATGCTACGTCATTCAAAAACTTTGTAGATCTTTCAAAAGTTTCTCGGAAGATAAGTATGAAGTTTGCAAGTTGTTGAATGAATAGTTGCGCATATCTTGTGTGAATTATTCTAAATCAAACTCAATCCTGAGGATGTATTCTTTATTTCTTTTATGGAATAATGTCTTGCATTTCTGGGCCGATTACCGAGTGTCACCTGAGACAGGTACAATAATTCTGGAGTGAAACCTCACGCCAAATTGTAACTGACAAATTTATATAGTTAGTATACCAAAGTTATATAGAAATTCATTGGTGTTTTTAATGGAGAAAATCGCAAAAACTGAAACTGTTCAGTAAACACACACTTCCGGTTCACTAATTTTCTTGAAACTCGTAATTTTGGCAATCTATTTATCTCTAATTAATTTTGTTTAGATGGTAGAATTGCATAATCAACTAAGATAGCACTTAGTTGATTCACCCCTCCCCACAAAGCCCCCTTAAATGATTTTAGCTGGGGAAATGTTTCAAATAAAAGTTGTAGAGTCTTTAAATATGTAATTCACATTCCCAGTTTCAAGAATATCATTTGAGCTGTTATAGAGAAAATAGCAGAAAACTGAAAAATACTTTTCAGTAAAAACGCACTTTCGGCCGTCTAATTTTCTTCCAACTCCGAATTTCAACAAAATATTTAATTTTAATTAATATTATTTAGTTGATAGAATTGTGTAATAAACTGCAATAGCACTTTAGTGGAAAACCAATAGGCGTTGCTATAGCTGAATGAATAACATTATTTTGTCTACTTTCTATAAATGTGGTAAAAGTTAAAGTAAAGTGGAAAAGAGATACTTTCACTATTTGACAAAATGAGAAGGATTAATCCATTGTAACCATACAGTACATTCATTCGCAATGCATTCGCAATAAATAAATATATAAAAAAGGATATTTACTTTTAGATATTTTTTTTTTTTTACGAGAAGTATTCTTTCTGATACATTAAATTTTTTATCTCTTAGTAACAACTTTTGAAATCCGCCGAATTGCAACAATGTTTCTATTTTAAAAATCTTTACTATTTATTGAATATAATAAAATCAATTATTATTCATAAATACGTTAAAAAGTGAAAATCAATAATCATAAATTTATTGAATAAAATGTTAAGAGTTTACATTTACTGCTTTAACATTCACTTAAGAACAATATACGCCGATTACACTCCATACTTTCTTTACTGTCTATCTGATCCATTTGCTAAATCGTTTTTTTTTTTTTGGTACTCTGAAATCTCAAAAAATAATTTCCGGTAAAACGTCAGTTTTGAAAATATACACCGATATATATCGAATACATGTATGGGTGCGTGTGTATGTATGAACAAAATATCTCAAAATAAAATGTAAAACTACCGGAAGTTTAAATCTGAAATTCTGTCTTGGTGTGCCACCATGATTTCTGACATGTAAATTTCAATAATTATTTCGTCAATAAATTAGTCAACCGGAAATGCGATTTTACAAAACTTTTTTTTTTTTTAATTTTTAGCCATTTTCTGAACACCAAGCTTTAAAGATTTTCTTTACACTTTCCATATAGTAACTAAACACAATTAGACTCTTCATTTTTATTTGAAAAATCCCCGTCTCCCCCAAGAAAATTGATTTTAGGGGTGCCGGCGGATTAGCTGGAATATTAAAACTTTTTTCCTCGAAGTATCCATTCAATACAATGGTTCTACGAACTAATATAATAATTATGGTAAATGAATTTATTGTTGAAATTCCATCTTTGAAGAAAACTGGTTACCCGAAATTGTGGCTACACTCATTTTTAAAGGCTTCCTTCAAAGATTTTCTTTAAACTTTGAATGTTAACTGAACATTTTATAATTTTCTGTCACTTTTATTTTAATTATTTGGGGGGGGGGGAATTAATATTGGGATCACTGAAATTTTTGACTTAAACTAAAACTGATAGTTTACTTTTGTTGAGGGTTCTTAGAGGCGGTGCTAGTTTACGATAGACCACATTTAAGTAGACAACAATTTTTAAAGAGATACGTATATACCAGTGTAATCTCAACCTTGTATACATACGAGTATACTACTACAATGTTATATGACGAATTAAAGTTTAGTAGACAATTTCATATTTAAAGATTATTCATCAGAGACATTTTCCGTGATAGCCTGCTTCTTTTTGTGGTCATCGACCGGTTTCGAGCGTTCGCCCATCGTCAGGATGTTTTTGTTAAACAGTGTAACAACATAGACTTGCACAGAGCAAATACAGTTGATACATTGTATTTGCTCTGCCTGTCTTATGTTATTAGCCTATGTATCAACTATATTTGCTCTGTGCAAGTCTATATTACTACACTGTTCAACAAAAACATCCTTATGATAGGCGAACGCCCGAAACCAGTCGATGACCACAAAAAGAAGCAGGCTGTTACGGAAAATGTCTCTGATGCTTCCCAGCTCTGCGGAACCAACCACCACAACAATTTCGTCAACCACCCAAAGATTATTCGTCAACTACCAGATTGCACATCTCCCAGACACTTTTGAAACATCAATTTTCTTGGAAAAAATGTTTCCAGTAATAATGGATGGTGGTTATTATGCGAACAGGAAAATCTTTGTTTGAGAATATTTGAAAATTGAGAAGAGTTATTTAATAAAGTTGCATTTGCGAAATTGGTTGGTGAATTTTGTTTGAAATCTTTCATGTCATTTGCCATAGTGCGCTCTAAATGGAATATCAAGTTTGAGCTTCTTATGAACTCCGTTTTTGAGTTTGTTTTTTTTTTTTGTTCTCACAGACACACCAACGACGTTACGTGAAAAACATTTTTTTTTTCAAAACATGTACATAAAAGGTACTATAATAAAACGTTTTCTTTTTTTAAAAAAAGGATCAATTGGACTTCATTGTGGTTCAAAATAATATTACAGATTGGTACAGAAAAGAATTAATTCGTTAAAAAATATTTCTCAAAATATTCAAAATGACGTGAAAAAAGTGAAAAAATTTGGTTCAAATAGGATCAATTTGTGGTTCAACTTGAGGAAATATTTGGTTAAAAAAAAAATAGGATAATGCGGGAGGAAAGCATTTAAAATTGTTCAAAAAATAGGCAATACATTGGTTAAAGAAAAAAAGGTTTAATTTGTGTGGAGAAAGGTTAATTTGGTGTGGAAAGGTTAATTTGGTTGGAAAATACTATATTTTCAATGAAAATTCATGTAGAAAATTTGACACGATCGCAATAATTCTTCTTACAGCTGTAAGAGAAAGTAAAAAAAAATGTAGTATGGCAAAATAGTTATCATTTTTTAATGTAATGAAAATATAAGATCATAATTTTTTTTTTTTTTATTATGATTAAATATTACATTTAGTTTTTTGAATTTCTGTAAAAACAACAATTAAAATAAAAAAAGGAAAATAAATAGAAAAGATTATGGTGGGGATAGAATTGGGGGAAAAAAAAGAAATAAAAAAAAAAAGAGAAGCGAAATGGTTTTAAACAGCACGTTCTTATCCACCACACACATACGATAATTTCCCCCTAAATGTACGATAATTTCTACTTGTCCCTTACCTATGCGGAGCGGTCCAGTACAGCCTCCAGTCGTGTTCGTGATACCGTATTGTAGGTGTGAAGTTCAGTTTGATTTCTACAGTCCATATATTATATCATTTTATTTTTATTTTCTTTGTGTTTATCTTCTTTTTTTTTTAAATTAATATTGTTTTTTTTTTTTTTTAATTTTCCAAACTTTTTTATTTTATTAAATTTTTAAAAACAAATTTGGTTTCTGAAGAGAAAAAAAAATTGAACACTCGTTATTTTTTTTTTTTATATTTTTATTTTTTTTTGGTTTTTAAAATTATGATATCTTTAAATTGTGGTCTGACAAGGCACTGTGGCACTTCAGTGAAATGGTGAGCTTAATTTTTTGCTGACTTAATTTTGACATTTATCGTTTACTTATAATAATAATTTTATCACATATCATAGATGTTTTCTTTTAATATTAATTATACTTATTATTTATTAGATAATTTCAGAGTATACTCTTGTATTCCTAAGAATATTTGGACTGCCTTATTTTGGCATATCCCCATAGTCGATAATTTTTATTCAAATTTTATGGTATAGTTAAAGAAAATTGTTTCTTAAATAGGAAAATCTATTATTCTTACCGATTTTAATTTTTGTTTTATTATAAATGTCTTATTAATAATATTCTTTTAAATTTTCAGTTTTATTGATTGATTGGGATGAAAGGAAAATAATTATGGAACTTCATATAAACGAGAGAAAAAAAAACTATATAAAAAAGTTAAAAATCAATTTAAAATTATTAAAGCGAAAAACAAAATAAATTGAGGGGGGGGGAAGAAAACATTGAAAATTTAAATTGATAATAAATTATATCGATGACAGAAAGTGAGTGAGTGAGTGATATGATGATAATTTATAATATATATACATATATTTAAGTCCCAACTATGAATTTTCTCTTCCTCATTTCTTTAATCACTCATTTTAGGTTTTCTCTTTTAGTGTGTATGAGTGTGTGTGTATAAATATAATGTATCTCTACGCATACATTAAAATGTTCGAAAAAACAAAAAACAAAAAAATTATAAGAATAAAGATTTATGATATTTAATATTGTAAATATAAAAGACAAAAATCAATCAACTTCCTCGAACGTGTTATTAAAAAAATTGTTACAGATTCTATTTAACGGCCTTGATTTGAAATTCCATTAGTATGAGTAAAAATATATATGTGGGGGGGGGAAAGAAGAATTAAAAAAAATCATTTTTTAATTTGTTGGTTTTTAAATTTTTAAAATTTTTAAAAAATATCCCTCCTAAATATATATATATATATATTTTTATAAAAGAACGATTTATCCAATATGTGGGGCCGTAAATTATTTTAAATACAATGTTTATTTCATTATCTTTAGTATTTTAATTATATTACCATATTAATTTGTTAATAATTAAGGATATTTTATAAATAACAATTTTGTACGATTTAAAACTATAGAGTTGTATTAACTATTTCTATTAATTCATTTGCTTAATTATCAAAAGGCAAGATAAACTTCGAATCGTTTTATAAAATAGCATTTACTTAAGAAAAAAAATATATATATATATATAAACGAAGTATCGATTTTAAATTTATTTCCTTTTTTATTTTTTTATATATTAAAGAAATTTTTATAAAACTTCGATGATTGTAAAAAAAAAAACAAAAAAAAACCTCATTTTTTGCTCAGTTTATTTAGATATTTTAATAGTTATATTCTACTTTCTGGATATAAAGCCTTAAAAGAATAATTAGGTTAAAGATTTAGTTTTATGATAAAAATATAAAATAAATGTGCACTTCATTTTCGTCCAAAAGCAATTTTAAAATACAGTAACTTAATCAATTTACTTAAATTTAAAAAAAAATTTGTTTGAATTATTTTTCCCGCTATCTCCATTAAAGAAAATAAAAAAGCATTTCAGTCTTATTAAATTTTGTCAGATTCTACAAATTCTAAAAATATATGATATAATTTTAAATTTTCTAAAAGAAAATATGGATAGCAATTTATGTTAAAAAGAACAAAAAAAAAAAAGATTTCTGTTCCATTATTTGAGATATAATTTCTTAAAAATTGCGATATCTTCACTGTAACATTATGCAACTAAAGCGTATAATACATTAAAGGAGATTTTACAAAACTATTTGAATATATTGGCTACCTCTTAGAAATTTTTTTTTTTTCAACAATTTTTTTGGCCTAATATTTCTAATTTTTATGTAAAAAGCGGGCAAAACTGATTAATTTGTAAATAATGTTTTTGGGGGTGACGGGGCGGGGAAGAGCCTTTCCAATTCTTGAAGCGGCTTGATATTTATGACATATTGAACATGAAAATTGATTTACGTAATTAATGAATTTAGTTCAAAACGAAATCAAAAATCTCTTCACATTTTACAAAACAAGAAAAAAAAAGTCTGCTAACTGATACGACTTTTTCTTACCGCAGTTTACAAAATCTCATACTGATTTATTTATTTATTTATTTGTGTATACGGGTATTACCTACTAACCAATTTCACGTATAACTGAAAATGTACCTACATTGTATCTGCTTTATGACAAATAGACAAAAAATTTAATTCAGGCAAACTGATTTTCCTAAACGCGTAATTTTAGCCACAAATTGAATTCTTTTTAATATGATATAGAAGGTGTATAATATATTGAAATGGCATTTTTAAAGGAAAACCAAAACGTAAAAGAATCGCTCAAATGACATTTTCCGTAAAAATCTTCCAAAGAAAAATCGTTGCAATGGTTTTCCTCTTTCTTATATAAAATAGCAAAAAAAAAACTGAAAAATAGGTACCATTCGGTACATGGTACTTCCAGGACAACTGATTTGGACTGAAACCTTAATTTCCTGTCTTCCTTCCCGTGGTAACAATTAAACAGAATACCAAGTTTCTCAGCTATGCTGACCGAATAAATTTTTGAATTGTGCTGACCACACAATTTCTCGGACTCAAAGGGGACTTAACAAAAAAAAAAGGAAAATGTATTTCCGGTGATAAATCAATGTGTCGAAAATTTGATACGTGTACAATACTTCCTTTCACATCGGTAAGTGAAAGTGAAAATGTTTAATTAATTAATAAATATATAAATAATTAATTGTAATTAATTAAGAAATAAATTAAATCATAGTTAAAAACTCTTAATTAGAATGGTGGATCGATTCTAAAAAAAAATTTCTTAAACTTCAACCATAGAATTATAATTTAATATCTCTTTAAAGTACCTACGATAATTTCCATGGCACCATGTTTAAAAAAAAAAAAAATTAGAACTATAATACCTAATTAAAAGTTTGAAATTCAAGCAAAACATGGATTATAGAATGAGCTTCAAAACTGTATGGGTAGATTTTTTGAGAAAATGTCTTACGACGGACAATAAAAAATCTGTGGCAATAGTTCTTGGACAAATATACTCTTGGAACAATTTAAATGAAGATAAAATTAACCTAAAAACTGAGACTACTAATTAGACTAATATATGACATAATTTTCAATGTATCTTATGTCTTTTACACAAAATGTATTTTATAGTAATTTTTTTATTAAATTTATTTTGTAATATCTTGCCAAGTTTATATCCTCCAAGACAGATTTTTCATTGATTTATTTGATCTATCTAATGAATAGATAAAACAAGAAAATAATTCGATAAACTATGTTTAAAAAAACGAATACAATATACAAATAAAACTTGACTCATTTTGTAAAGAAAATAAAAAAAAGTTTTCTCTTCTCCAAAATAGAAAAAAACATTTTCTGATAAATTATACGGCGGTGAATTTCTGTCACTTGTGTTGAGTGTGGTGAGAAAATAGTAGGAAATAACAACCACCCAAAACATCGCTGGAACTTCTCCTTCTAATACGTATATTGTACAAAACATTTTGTTTGGCATGATTCCGAGACTTGTTCTTCACTTTGTCTTATATTTATTGGACCATTTAATTTGACCATTATATATATATATATATACATATTAAACGTTTTATAGCTATTTCATTGCCTTAACTTCTCACCGCCAAATTGTCTTTTTACTGTTTTTGTCTGGCCTAATAGTTATGGTAATTGAACATTTCGCCAACTGTTTATTTTTAATTTGTACATTATTTATTGTTAAAAAATTAATTACACAGTAAAAGATTACAATACATAATTAATTTATTTCTTAATAATCTTCATTACGAAATTAGTAAAAAAAAAAAAATAATCTGGTGTGAAACACTCACACGGCTTTCTCTAACTGCAATTCACTGAGATGGCAAATTTTCTTCACACATAATTTAATTATTATTACTGTTTAAAAAACAGCCAGTGTTTTTTTATGGACAAAATCTGAGGACCCGAGTTCGAGTCCTGCTGTGCTATCCTTAGATTTTTTCTTTCTAGGAGCCTGTACAGCAGCTCACTGTCAGGTGATGGACAGTGTTGTCTGTAACGAGAGAACACTGTCCGGAAGCCAGGAGTGCACTGAGAAGGCTCTGGACCCAATGACCGTGTTGACGCGCCTTAAAAACTGAAATAAAACTTTAGAGGAAAACATAAACCCACCCTCCTACGAAACACCTCCTACATGAATTTTTCCGGAAAATTATTTAAAATAAAAGTTTTATTCTTTGCATGTGTAGAGACATTTTCCAAATTTAAAGACAATCGTTGGAAAAAAGAAAAACATTCAGTCAAGTGTTATTTCCGGTTGAGGAAGTTTATTCAAAACCTTATTGTCAGGTGTTATGCTAGCATTTAAACTTAAATATCAAATTTGAACTTTCTACGATTTTGCCGTTTTTGAGTTATACTGACCCCCCCACCCGACACACACACGGATCCATTTCTAAAAACCACTTTTTTGGACTCAGGGGACCTTAAAACTTATATATCCGGTGGAAACTCGATATCGTAAATTTGACACAATCTCAATACTTCCTCTTACTATATGAGTAAGAGAAAGTAATATTACAAATGAAAGCACTTTTAAGTAACAGAAATGCTAAAAATCATAATTCGTAATTCATATAACGAAAACTTTTTAATTATCCTGGTATTTTTAGCGTAATTAGACAATTTTAGACATACAGAATACGCTTGTGCGTTTTCCTTTGAACTATTTCTATTCCTAAATCTATAATTGCACTTACTACTAGGCATAACGATTTGTGTCAAGACCGGATGGAGCTGTTTGATTGGTTTATTTTTATCTAAGTTTAAAAAAAAAAAAAAATTCTGTAGCACAGTATGAAAAAGAACATCAGTAGTTGAAACTTTACAAGAAATACTATAATTAAATAAATTTTCTTTTTTTTTTTTTTAACTGACGTCATTAAGTGAAATATAAATACATGTTATTTTAAAATTAGTAATTTTCCAAAATTTTGTACAAATAAAATCGATAATTTGTATGATAATATGTTCGATTGAATGATATGAATGTGCGTGAAAAATCACCTGATACAATATATTCGATTGTATTTATTTATTTTTTTTTTTCATAAAGTATCAAATGGAAGAAAGAAATATTCCCAGCAAGTGCGCCCGCAAATAATTTTGTTTTAGCGATTTATTTATTTATTTATTTATTTTATTATACATAATACGCTGAAAGTTTTCTTAAATTTAATTTTGGTCCCTGTATTATTATATACACTATTATATACTAATCAGGTTATTAAATATAATCCGTATCATTTTAAAACTTTTGAAATTGCAAACAAACCTAGTTCGTTTTAAACACGTGCCTAAAATCAATATTTCTTCTGTATTTTCAGTTCAGATCGAGACTACTAATCGATATTTATTTCATTGTGTATTTCTCTTTTGAAAGATTTCTTCCAAGCGGAGAAATAGATTTATTACTTCTACCAATTCTCCGTATTTTTATATTTTTTTGTTTTTGTTTTTGATCTTTTAAAATACAAAATAAGCTTGCTATAAATTCATAAAAAAATTTTACATATTACATTCTCTTATAGAGGAAGTATTTTGAGTGTGTCAATTTTTTCAAAATTAAGTTTACACCGGAAGCACTGGCTTTAGGATCAACAGAATATGAAAAACAAGGTTTTTAGTAATTGTTCTGTGTGTGTGTGTGTGTGTGTGTGTGTGTGTGTGTGTATGTATGTATGTATGTATGTATGTATGTATGTATGTATGTATGTATGTATGTATGCATGTAGTATGTATTGTTGTATGTATGTATGTATGTCTGTGTAGTATGTATGTATGTATGTGTGTATGCATGTATGTATGTATGTATATAGATCTTGTATGTGAATGAAATAATCTCAAAAGCGAAAAATTTCACGACTCTTAAACTTTTTATTCGGTTTAATTACCAACACTGCTTCGACCACGAAGATTTCGTCAAAATCCATCACCAAGAAGTACTTGACTGATTTTTTATTTTTTTTTTATTTTTTTTGATTTTCTTTAAAATGGGCATAAAGGTCTATTTTTTGTTTTGGAAAATTAATTTTTTGAGAGTTTTGCAGTAGGGTAACGTTAAGCTTTCTTTCTTCAAACTTGAATCATTGAGAATTAATTTTATGGAGACTTTATAATGCAAGTTTTGTTGAGGCTGACAGCGTGCGCTGCATAAATGCAGTATATTCGGGGAGGCTATATTCCTAAAAGGCAACAAATATACCACAACTCGTAATACCAATCGATTATATTTCATTATTATTTATAGTTAAATATGTTTCTAAAATTTGTGTCTGGAAAAAATAGGTTGCGCGGAACTGAGAATTTCCTCGGAAACATTTTTCCAGTTTTCCGAGATTTTCTCGATATTACTCATCCATATAAAGGCCTATCTCGAAACAAATTATCGAGAAAATATAGTGGGTTCTGCGGACGGATGGAATGTCTCTCTATTCTCAAATCACTCTTCATTATAGTATAGCTATTCCCCCTCTCCTGCACTGCTGTACTGTATTGAAGGCAAATACAATATTTCATAAAAATTCGAAGTTTTTCTAGCGAAATAGTTACTGTTACCAGCATTGTTACGCAGCACACCAGATTAACGATTCCTCCAGTTAACTGGTCAAGAAAATGTTTTCCTCAAATTTTGTAGCCGTTTGTCTAGACAGTTAATTTATGAAATGACGAAGCTTTTGCAGCAGAAAGTTTTTCTTCTAAGGAATTTCTTGATAATAGTTGGGTTATTCCCAAGTAAACATGAAGAAAGTCTAAAAAAACCTGATTTTCGGGAGATTTAGCGTCAATCTTTAAGGTCGCCTTCCGGATCTTGTTCGATTTTTTTTTTTTTGACCCAAGGAATCTTTCCTGACGTTTTCTATACATACATATATTATTGAATAAGTATATAATTTGCTCAAAGAATTCTCATAGATCCTCATCGATTACTGTCAACTTTCAGACAACCCAAAACATCAATAAAGAGTCTATTTAGGAAGTACTGGTGCTTGCTAAATGAAAATTAGTGGTTCCAGTAAATAGAGATTGGAAAGCGAGAAGATCATTACGTCCTCAAGATGGTGGCTTCTCCTTTGTAACAAAGTTTGAGTCAAAAGATATAGTTCTGGGATATAGTCTTCTATAAAGTGTACTTGAGTGTGAGTGAATATGTATGATGATTGCCACTAAACCCAAAGTAATTGCAATTAGCTTTGTAAACCCTGATTGTACTATTGGTCATTGGGAGGGAGGATCAGTGTCAGTTTTGTTCATGTAAGTAGCCTGGGCTTACCCGTAGGGACGCCAAGATTCTTGAAGAAATGGCTCTTTCACAAACCTGTAAGGATACTGAGTTGATTTGCGTTGGTAAAATACACACTTCAAAACACAGGAGTTTATTAACTGAATTTGCTCTGGCCAAGTCTATGTTATCACAATGTTTTGAGAAAAACATCCTGATAATGGGCGAACGCCCGTAACCGGACCGATGACCATCGAAGAAGCAGGCTATCACGGAAAATATCTCTGATGCTTTCCAGCTCTACGGAACCAACCACAAAATTAATGTTCTATACTACATTAGTTTAGTTCATGAACAATTCGAATGCTCTTGCTTTGTATTTTTTTTAATATATATTTCCTCTGTTAATAACATACAATATATTTCACGATATATTTATAAAGATAGAACGATTAATTTATTATGATTTCTATTTCTTTTTTTAGTATTCTTAATAAAACACAAGTAATTTAGTTATAATTTTTATATTATATGCACAAAAAATAATGGGAAAGAGGCGGAAATATTGTACAAATCAGCTGATGTAATTTTTTTTAATTTTGTCTTCCAAGTTGCATGGAATGTGGTTTATTAAGGAAATTATATCACCATGTGTCTACGTTCACTATAAAATTGGATTCTTCAAATATCTTTTCTTAATTAAAACATTCCTTTTGGATGCACACACTTCTTCTCTTTAATGTATGTTGATATTTGTTTTTTTAAAACATGTTATTAATTAAGGTTTAATCGCGGTTTTTTTTGTATTGACTTAAAATTTAGTTGTTCATAGAAAATATTCGTGCGAATCCTCCTGTAGAATGGATGCAATGAAAATGTACTATATAGATGGTTTCACAGAGCAAAACAATTGTTTCCAAATTGTTGCGAAATAATTTAAGTTGACAACATTAAATTACACAAATGATGAGTTTAGAATCACAATCAATTGAAATCTTAATATCGTTTACTTGCAAACTTCAAGAAATACAAAAGCTGATTATGTGAAATCGCATTTTCGGTTAACAGATATTCTCTAAATTTAGCATTCTGGCAATATTTTTGTAGATTTTTAACAACAGGAAAGGGGTTTAGCTCAGTGGTTAGCGCACTGGACTAGCATGCGAAAGTCCCAGGTGCGAGTTCAGCTGTGCTGCCCTTAGATTTTTCTCTTCCTAAGAGCCTCTACAGCTCACTTTCCTGTGATGGACCGTATTTTCTCTTAAGAAAAATTTAGTTGTTCATAGAAAATATTCGTGCGAATCCTCCTGTAGAATGGATGCAATGAAAATGTACTATATAGATGGTTCACAGAGCAAAACAATTGTTTCCAAATTGTTGCGAAATAATTAAGTTGACAACATTAAATTACACAAATGATGAGAATGGATGTAATGAAAATTTTGTCTTCCAAGTTGCATGGAATGTGGTTTATTAAGGAAATTATATCACCATGTGTCTACGTTCACTATAAAATTGGATTCAATTTTACGGTTGCGTAAAAGAAAATCGTTGGTCGGTTTCAAGAAAATCGTTGGAACCGTTTTCAGGAAAATTGAGAAAAACTGAAAAAAGAAAAGCTAAGGGCAGCATGCTGGATTTAAACCTGGGACCTCCGCGCTGCTAGTCCAGCGCACTACCACAGGAACTGGACTAGTGGCCGGCAGTTCACTGAGAAGGCTCCGCGCACCGATGAGCATAGATGTTGATGCGCCTTAAATTAAAAAAAAAAAATTATTGATGGCAGTACCATATATGATGAACTCTTAGTTTCCCGATCAAGACCGCAATCAAATACAAATTTGCTAGAAACCGACGTTTTACCCATTTTGCAATGAACTTGCCCCATTAGTTCTCAAGGTGTAACGACCGTGAAGAAGCTCTTGCGATATGGGCGAAACGTCGGTTTCTAGCAAACCACTGACACCGTCATAACCCGGAAATTCAATTGTTTTTTATGAAAACCATCGCGGAAACCCAAAAGATCACAGTAACATACATGTTTTCAAAAACAAATATCAACACCACAAAAGAAGAAGATTATGTATTCAAAAGAAATATTTTATTCAGAAAAGAAAATTTGGAGAATCCATTGTTATAGTGAATGATGATATAATTTGTTCAGTCCCATATCTCCTAGAGGAAAGGCCGATGTTACTATTTCTCCGGAAACCCTCCAAAAAATAAAATTTGCCAGGAAAATATTTCAAATAAAAGTAGATGTATACGATGTTTAAAGAAAATCGTTGGAACCGTTTTCAGGAAAATTGCGAAAAACTGAAAAAAAAAATCAGTAAAGTTGCACTTCCGTTGATGAATTTTGTCTGAAATTTCCTTGTCCAATGCAATGGCAGTTCCTAAACGGAATACCCAGTTTGAGCCGCTGAAAGTAGTTTCGAAAATTTGACATAATCGCCCAATACTTCCACATTTCTAGGAAGAAAGAAGTTAAAAAAAACCTCCAATTATTTTCAAGCATTCGGCCTCAGCCAGCTGAATAATGAACACCTATATTACCTAGATCTTTCTCTAAAAACAATGCCTTTTTTTCGTACGCAAGTAACTTCAAAACATGTATTGTATTTCTATGCAGTCTAATCATAGAAATGCAATAGTAGATTGTAGATTGTTGTAGGGGATTATTGCACTGCGACATGAAATATTGCCCCCAGAGCCTTCTCCAACGCACAGCCGGCCTCCAAGCAGTGTTCTCTAGCTACAGACAACACTGCCTATCACCGGACAGTGAGTTGTAGAGGCTCCTAGGAAAGAAAAGCTAAGGGCAGCATGCTGGATTTAAACCTGGGACCTCCGCGCTGCTAGTCCAGCGCACTACCACTGAGCTAATCCCTTCCTTCTCCCTCGGCTTGCGCCAATTAACTAGGGACGGAGACCCTAGTTTGTGCACTGTGTTTGCCCTTGTCTGTAAAGTGTAGAGTGTATGTAGTTATGTATTTTCTGACGAAGTGCATGGAGTACTGAGCTGTGGTACCCCGTGGGGTCGCTACTCCCCAAGTAACTGCATGCAACAGATACCCCTTGCGGGCAAATGTAACAGTATATTGCAGTCTATTATTTCTAATAGAGTTAGAAGTAGTCTAAAGTTGTGTAGAAAAGGTTTTGAAAGGAATGTCCATTCTGGTTATTCTAAATGTGCAAAGAAATTGGAAATCTATTGACTTAGAGAATTCTCCAGTAATCTCTCTTCCTACTCAAGTTATTCACTGCCCTGTGACTATTATTCATATAAAGTTAGACCGAAAGTAGTTTCCAGGAAATTCCAGTCACCAAACTGAGACACCAAATAGGCAGACAATTTTTGTATATATTATAGTAATTCTCGAACGCTTGAAAATTGCGATAAAACTGTTTCTTAATCGTACATAGCTTTTTTAAACTTTCTCTATTTATAAATATAAAAATGGCATTGCAACACCAATATCATCTATCATAATACATCGTTACATATATATGTATATAACCTTAATTATTAGTAGTAAACTTATTTTTACCAGCTGATGATATAAGAAGGCGCCGAGATTGAAGGTGGTATTGGCTGACGAAATTTGTATATGCTATCCATCTATAGATTTTTAAACAAATCTTTTAACAGTTCATTTACTCAGCTGTGAAATGTGTAAACTTTTTTTTCTTATTTTTTTGCTTATGTTTTCGTATATCTGTGCGTGTATTTGATTGGGTTATTTTAAGAAAATTAAAACATTTAAAAGTAGAACGAACCACTCCAATAGTATGGTATATAAAAAAAAAGGAGCATGAAGAGGATTGAAAAAACTCATATACGCGAAAAAATGGAGAATGTGTGTAAATATAGAAATACGAATCTCCTATGTATTGCATATATATATCCATTATATGCATCTACTATGCTATTCTTTTTTTTAAAGACTTTATTTTGTATGTTTTTCTGCATATATAATCTGTGTGGGTGGGCATATAGCTGAAAATAGGCATAATTTATTAGAATTAGAAAAAAAAAACTACTATTGCTGAACGATGCATTCACACTTGTTTACAAACAAAAATTTTTAATCCAAATGCTTGCTTGATAATTTTTGCTCGGTTGATTTTATTTTTATATAGATCCGCATTTAATCTTGGCGCCTCAACTGGCCATCATGTCGCCGTTTTTTTTTTTGTTTAATTTTTTTTTTTAATTAACTTACATATACATATCACCCTCCAGACATTATCTTCATCCTTGCACTATATTTAATATTACTTTATCAAGTTCACTAGTCTAAACACTTTTTTTTTTATTTTTATAAAGTACGTACGTACATAGGCTCTAAATTTTAATATGCTTAATCTTTGCAATCACATTTTTGTTTTAATCGAATTTTTTTTGTTATTAATTTTTGTTCCTTTTTTGTGTGTGTGTGTACGCACGCGTTATAGCAAAATTATTGAGAAACGAAACATCACAGGAAGATTAAACTTACCATTCCTCGTTTGGATGCCACCATCCAATCTGACATGAAAGTTTCGGTAAATAACAGCCGAATGGCGGGACTGTTATTAACTTGACTTTTTTCCTTTCTTTTTTTTCTCGCAATTTTCACGAAAACGGCTCCAAACAATTTATTTTAAACTTCTTATGCCTATATATATATAAATGCGTATCACTTTTATTTGGCACATTTTTATAGAAAAATGTATTTTTTGAGGGACATTTTGAGGGAGCAATAACTTTAAGCTTCCCTCTAAAGTATCACTTCAGTACAATGTATGATTTCTAATATCTACATATAAAATTTTATGATACATTAGAAACGTTGTGCAAGAATTGTAAATTTGAAATAATTCTCTTAATTTTGGAATGTGGACTTTATGGGGTTGTTTTTTATTTTTTCGGAATGTTCTCAAAAACTGGTCGTTAAACTTGAAAGGCTAATTATACTGATATACAGGTTATCTAAATAATTATCGGAAAAATTGAGATTAGGGAATTGAGAGGAATCTGGACATTAGATTTCAAAAGTTATTGTGTTTTATTCAATGTTAGTACTATCTTTTGGACTATATTTTAATTTGGACTTCAAGTATTAAGTACACTGGTACGTACAACCCACAAACCTCTATATTTACGTATTATGGCAACTGAATAAAAATTTCAAGGTTAAACAGAAAATATATCCATTTTATAATTGTATTAACTGCAATCAAAGAAAGACGTGTAAGTGTTTCACATCGATTTTTTGCCCAATAAAATATCGATATTTAAATCGATTAAATATTTATTACAAATATATTTTTAGCACAACCAATAAAAAAAAAGTGGATTATTAATGCAATATATTTCTTTTTTTTTTAAACCAACTTAAATTGGGCAAACGTTTGATCACCCAATTTAAATATGTTACTAGTTCTAATAATAGGATGGTGGCGCCTAACTAACGTTCCCCTAACCCCCTCGTCACAAAATAAATAGTTTGTCTTATGTCTGTTAGTTTGTCTATGTGTATAATTTTGCCGCCTCAGGGACTAAGGAATACACGTCATAATGTTCATGCAAAATATTTAGTTATTTACTCTGTAATTTTCTATAATGAAGGATTTGTGAAAATTATTATTGTTACTGAAAAATAGATTTTCTTATGGTCCTCTCAGTGTAATTAAATAAAAATAAAAAAAATCACACGAAAGTGAAATTTGATTTTCGGGTTTTTTATGTCACCACTGGGGATTTCGTTAATTTTTTTTTTTTTCCTCTGAAGCTTTTCTTTCAATTTACCTACGGTTAGGACTATCATTTTTATTTGTAACATTTTTTCTGAGAAAATTTATTTTTGCTATTTATGTGCGGAAAAACTATCGGTTAGACTTTTCTCTAATGCGATTTATCAAGTTTCCTCGGCCCTTGTCATATAAAACACTAAGGTCTTTGGAATAAGACCACGTCAATGGTTTGTTGTAAACCGACGTCCCCCCGCCCACCCCAATAGGCTTCTTCAGGGTAGTGTCGGCTCCTCTAAAACTCAATCAACACTGTAACATTCATTCAGTTAAATGGTATTCCGGTTGACTGATTTTGTCCAAAACCCTATTCCTATGTTTGTATGTATTCTGTATGCACTTAATCCAAATATCAATTTTAAACTTTCTGCGATCTTTTCTTTTTTTGAGTAATACTGACCACAAAAACACACACACATACACAGAGTCTAATTTCAGCATTTTCCGTACTCAAGGGACCTCAAAACATGTATTAATAATAAACACAATTTCCATAATTTTACACGATTACAATACTTTTTCTAACAGCAATTAGATAAAGTAATATAAAATATATCCCCATACATCAAATATAAAAAAAAAAAAAAATCTGGTGTGAAACACTCACACAACTTTCTCTTATTCCAGTTTCCAAAATTGTGATTGACAATTTTATAGTTAGTGTACCAGATTTAATGAAATTCGTCGGAATTCGTCGAAAACCTAAAAAAATTGTCCAGTAAAAGCGCACTTCCGGGCATCCGATTTTTCAAACTCGGAATTTCAACAACAAATTTAATTCTAAATTATATTATTTAGATGACAGAATTGTATAGTAAACTGAATTAGCAATTTAGAGGAAAACCTAGCCCCACCCTGCCCTAAAAATTGCCCTTAAATGAATTTTCCCGGAGAAATGTTTTAAATAAAAGTTGTAGATTTTTGTATGTATAATTGATATTCCAGGTTTGAAGAAAATGGTCGGAGCCATTTTTGAGAAAATCGCAAAAAAGCGAAAAAAACCATTCAGTAAAGTGGTACTTCCGGTTGAGAAATTTTTACGTCCCATCGGATCCCATGGTGATACCTAAACGGAATATCAAGTTTGAACTTTCTGCGATTTTTTGTTTTTGAGCTATGCTGTTCACACATACACACACACGCACAGTGTATGTAGTATATTGTATGGAGCATGCAGAAATTGAAGGTTTAAAAAAAACACACAACCACAAACACGCCGACCATTTTTTAATACCCACTTTTTTTGGACTCAGGGGACTTCAAAACGGATATTTCCAGTGAAAATTCGATATCGAAAATTTGACACGATTACAGTACTTCCTCTTACTATTATTACTAAGAGAAAGTAAAAAATATATATATAGTACTTTTATACATTAAATGGTTCTAATTTTTCTATTTCTCTATCCCGAAAAAATCGCCGAAACGTTGGCAAACTAGATTTATTTTATTTTTTTCAACCTGATCTAACCTTACTATTCCAAGAATCAAAATTTTTAGGAACTCCCAATAATAATAATGATGATGTAAACAATAATGTAACCCTAAATATTGACCACGATCTTACCTTTACGAATCAACTTAATGTATAAATTTGATTATCTCAATTCCTGATATTAACTCCAAATTGTAGCCATAATTATGAAAAATTTTGTCTGTTAAATTTATTACTGCAACAGAAAACTTTTACTATTTAAGAACACGGTTGCTAAAACTTATATTCGCATCGGTCATTTGGTTACTACACAGGGAGATCTTGACTACTACACAGGAGGCTCGTCAAGAAGTTCTGTGGAAGGGGGCACAGTGCTATAAAGCTTCTTTTTTTTAGACTTTAAAGAGTCTTGCGGTAATAAATCATATCTATCTAACAATGGCCAGTGTTGCTTTGGCATCCAAGGCGACACTACCATGCAGAATTTGCCCCATATTGCAATTAGGCGAAATTTCGGTTTATTACAAACCATTGACCCTGGTCTCAGGTCTAAAAACCTAAGTGTTTTACAAGAGAATAGCCTCGGAAACTTAAAAGATGATATAAACATTATTCATTGACATTTTATGGTAAAAGAAAGAAGAATAGTTAATCGAGAAGAAGAAATGGAATATAATATACTATATTCAAAATATTCGCTTACTGAGAATTATTCTCCAAGTATTTGTACGAAAACAAAATAAATAAAATATTGTTGACGTCATAGTTAATCAATTTCCTGTTACGGTGGTTTATAATATGCGAGAAAATGATCTATATAATCTAATAACTGTTTATTATTATTATCTTAGTAATACACTTTGCATAATAATTACTATTTTTTTCATCTGATAATAGAGACAATAGTTTTTTTTTAATAATTCATTTTTTGCCATTTATTTGGAGAAATGACCGGGCTTTTTTGCGCTCTTGCTTTCTCCTCCTCTATAGTAGTCATTGTTCATCTCTGGTTCGAAAAACAGATCTTTTTTTTCGTTCTTTTTTCAGCGTTTTTTTTTTTCCATTCATTTAATTTAAAAAATCTTAATGGCTCATCATTTTAAGTCAGTAATTTTATAAATCTAAATCCAGAGCGACTTACTTTTCTTTATAAATCTTTTGATTATCTTTGAAGAGTTTTCATTTATAATAAACTAATGTTATTGTCAAAACTTGCAAGATATTTGCATTTCTCAAACAAAAAATTCTCCTCACAATAAAATTTATTATCTTTTTCTTCATTTTCAGTTGCCCTTAATATTTTATGGATGACCGTTTATTATAGTGCAATCATTGGCAAGTTTGTAGAAAGCAAAATGTCACATTACCCCCAGTTCTCTTAAAGTGTCAATATCTGAAAAAATTATTTTAAATAAAGGTCTTAAAGCAACATGTGTTTAATAAGGGTATACAGTTTGAGAAACTTGGTTGAAGCTACTCCCGAGAGAATCACGAAAACTAAAAAAAAAATTGAGTAAAGACGCACGCGATCTTAATCGTTTTTCTTCAAACACAAAAATTTTGGCAACATATTTAATTCCCCTCCTAATATCATACAAGTGATAGAATCGTATTATGTAGCGAAAAAAGGCACTTTACAGAGAATTATAAGGTCCACCTTTCCTGGAATCCTATTGAAAATCAATTTTCCTTTGAAAAATATATCAAATTATAGTGTAAAAAATTGGTGGTGAGGCACCAATAGTTTTTCTTTTAATACTAGGCGCGTCAACAACTATGGTGATTGGCGCCTGGAGTCTTCTCCATGCACTGCCGACCTTCAGACAACACTATCAATCACTGAGCTGTAGAGGCTTCTAGGAAGAAAAAAATCTAAGGGGCAGCACTGTAATCGAACCCGGGACCTCTGCGTGAGGCCAACGCGCTATGACTGAGATAATTCCTTCCCTTGTCTATACTTCAAAAATCCTTGGATATTAGAAAAGATCCTTGAAGGAGGAGCTAATCCACTTTGTCTTACGGATTAAGAAATATACTTTGATATAAAACAAGTTCATCAAATAAGTGTAGAGCTTAGATGTCGTAAATCTCCAGAAAACATATATATATATATATATTTCTGTGTATAGTATTTCGGTGAATGTGTGTGTGTGTGTGTGTGTATAGTTTATATAAATACATATATACAGATGTATAAAAGTACATATAAAATTGTTGGAGCTGTTTTCGACAAAATCAAGAACTGAACATTCACTAAAGCCGCACTTCCGATTGTTAAGATTTTGACCTAACTTCCTACCAGATTTTCTTGATTTCATTTACATCAAATAATACTATTTATTGTTTATGAGATCTTTTATTCTCGCTCTTTCTCTCTCTCATTCCCTCTTTGACATAGAGAGAGAGAGAGAGAATCCTCTTTGAAAAACTTTTTTTTCTTGTTCTGTGTATCTCAAAAATACGTATTCCCCATGAGACGTCATTTTCATCGAAAATTGTAAATCACAACAAGAAAAATGTAAGAGAATTTTGAGAAACTAGTGCAATTGGTGCAAAAAGAACGATCATAAAAGCGAAGTATAAACTAAAAATTAATACGAAAAAAAAAATCCTGAGCAAATATGACATTTTCATTATGCAAAAAACCACCTGCAATTCAATATGTCCGAATTGATTGTCCGAATGTTGCTTCTTCTAAAATTATTGACCAATATACTTTGACATATTTCTCATAATAAAAGGTATAATTTACATAAAGGAAATGTTTTGAATCGCTTGTATATATACATATTGGACGTGTATATTTATATGGATCTTGTGAATATCGCGCTTATAAACTATTGCTTCTTTATGTTACACGAATCGCGTCCTAATAATCTTTGTAATATCCGTGTAATTAAAAAAAAATTGATATAATTTAGCCAATATTTACCATGTACATACCATTAAAATTCTTTATATATAAATATAGTTATATAATATAAAACTTAAATTATATATTTTATCTAAATAATATATACAATTTTTTTTTAATTTATTTTTTGTTTTTTAAATAACCGAAGAAATTAAACTTTCCAGAATATAAAGGTCAGAATAAAGCAAAAATAATTACCCATAATTATTTATATATCGTTAATTACTTAATTAAATTTAATATCTGGTATGTACGGATAGGAGTAGAAACAGTTAATGAAATGTTAAATTGTTTAAGTTATTTTTATATTTTAATTTTTATAGTGTCAATATGGAAATAAGTTTGTTAAACTTCCTAATTTAATAGAAAGTTGTTTATTATTATTATTCATTCAAGATATTGTAGATATCAGACCAGAAAACACTGTCGTATAGGGTGGGATTGGAAACGTTTATAAACTTTGTTTAAGTTGTACTATACTAGGAGGACTATTACTGTTGAAAGCCAGTCAGCTAGTGTGAATTAAATATAAGTATTTATTTAACTGTGAAGTTTGTTTTAAATCATTTCTAATTAAAACATTTACAATAGCTTCACGTAATTTTGGATTCATTTCTTTAGAAGAATTGTTACGTAGGTTAAACTTAACTCGAAAGTTGCAGCAGCAGCCATCTACGAAACGTCTTTTCCTCATGAAACTGGCGCCATGTATTCAGATCAGTCTGTCCATTTATTTCTAGGTGAAAAGAGTGCACAATTAATTTAATTGATACGATAATCGGCTATGTTTTTAATATCAGCGTGATCCTCAAATTTCAACGAAGTTTACAAATCATAAATACTGAAATCCGGGTGATTCTACATATTTCTGGCCACAAAATCTTTATAATTTAACTTACGGATCAATCAGTTATCATTATTACTATTATTTTTAACTCCATATAAATTGTGTGTACATATATATACTTTATGAAAGTACTATATAAAAAGTAAGAGTGAAAAAAGATTGAAGGTAACAAGGTAAGAGGTAAGCAGCTGGACAAGAAGTTTAGTCTTAGAGCAGCATCACCAAACCTGCAAGAAGAAGTAGATGATGTGGAAAAGAGACTCCGTGTGTCTGGCGCCACCCAGAGACCTCTCTCTTCTCTCCTATGTCCTACAACTACTATCCATATCTATTTACCAGGATGAAGCTGGAGAAATGATGATGGCAGTGTTGGCTTGTGTGTGTGTGTGTGTGTGTGTGTGTGTTTCCCCCCCAAGTCTCCTCTCTTAACAATACATGGTTCAGTAATATTCCACTCTCTTTCTCTCTGTATCCACTGTGAGATCTCCTCGTGCTGGTCGATTCTGCCTTCATCTACTTCTCGTCTTGTATACGACGATATACACACAAATACACACACACAAACACACAACTGTATATAGAACAAAAAACAAACAAAAAGGAATTACCCGTACCATCATCGTCCTGTGGTGCATACTGCCGGGATAGTATGGCCATAGTTTTTAGTTATTCTTTAGGTACTTCGGATAAAAAAAAAAAGAAGAAAAAGTTGGATATTGAGAAGTATCAAATGGCACAAACACACCAACACTAAACGAAAACATTATTTCATAAAAACGGGCCAAGGAACAATTGTTCTTTTAGTAAAATTTTTTTCCCCCCTCAATGAAAAGGAGAAGATAATGTTTGAAAGCTGTCTAGTGGCTCCAGTCACTAGAAGAAGAATAAAAAAAAAATTGCGGCACCTGGTGTTGGTTCATTTCTTTAGGAAAAATTGGAACAGATGTTTAAACTTCTGGGCGGGACAAGTTAAGGTCTACGAAATTGCATAATATAAAAGGTACCCTTAGACTTTAGTTGAACTATGAATATGATTTAATCCCTAATCTTGCCCCCATTTTTTTTATTCTTCACAAACAATTTGAGGTGCCATGGTACTTTATGTATAACGTGGTAAGAACCGCTAAATAACAGGAGTTATGCGTAATTGGGTTCGATCCCCGGTTATGGCTTTAGATTTGTAATATTTTGAAAAAATATATATCAAAACATGTATTGCTGGGGCAAACTGAATTTCGAAAATTTTCTTTGCCACAAAGTGTCGGTCTAGTTAGAGTTGAATAATATTACATTACGTCACTTGTGAGAAAAAGTAATGGCTGTTTTTACTTTCTGACACATGTGATTAAATGTGTAACTTTACTCACTACTATAAAAGTATTTGTTGACCGTTGATGAATTATGTTATGAAGAAATTTAGTGAGGATCGGTCAAGACAGAAACATTCAGTTATGCCAAAGTTTCGACAGAGTTTCCTGACTTTATCAAGGCTTTAATATATATATAGTCGTGAAGATGTGGAGATAGAATTTTTAAACATACACATTTGTTACATCGCAGAAACATAAAGAAAGAAAATTAAAAGTTACTTGTTTCTTGTCTTAAATCATCTACAGAAAATCTTTTTCTGAGATATTTTTCAAACAAATCAGCAGATTTTTTTCTGTAGATGATTTAAGACAAGAAACAAGTAACTTTTAATTTTGTTTGTTTATGTTTCTGCGATGTAACAAATGTGTATGTTTAAAGATTCTGTCTCTACATCTTCACGACTACCTATATATTAAACCCTTGAAAAAGACAGGAAACTCTGTCGAAACGAATTTTTCTTTCTTGACCGATCCTCACCAAATTTCTTCATAATTTTACTCACTTACTATTGATTTAATAATTGTCACATTATTACAAGGTTACAGAAATAAATATTTTATTATAAAAAACAAAAAAAAAGGTTGGATTTGTGGCCTATAAATACTTTAATTATCCAGGTAAAAACCCTTTTTTTTTCTTGGTTAGATTTTAGATGTGTTGAAGGGATGGCTAACATCAAAACCCTAGGAAACTGGCAAAATTGTTCTAGTCACTTTCCGCTACACAAAACTTTTTCCTTTTTGCATCCTTTAGGGCGTTTTTCTCTTTCAAATTTCTTGGAATTCTGAGTTTCCAGGATTATGATTATTTTATTGTATTTGATATCTAATGAAACAAAATTATTAGAATAATTTCTCCCGGCAGATAGTTAAAAATCTTAAGGACAAAAGTCCTCTGTCGCTCTCTCTCTCTCTCACAGTATTTCGCAGTAATTAATATTTATTATCTTCTCCTTGAAAATGCATTTATTTTATTTATTTTTTTTGTTACACAAAATAAATATCTTTCATCTCGAAAGATGCAACAAAATAAAAACTGCTACAAAAAAAAAAAATCTCTCACACTAATACCTCTATTTATTCATATAAATAAATCATATGTACAAAATTTATTTAATAAAAGTTACAAAAAAAAATATATATAAATAAATAAATAATTTACGTTGTATTGCAAAGAAGATATTAAGTTCCTTTTTTTCATTCATTTATTTTAAAGCTTTAAAAGAATCAACAACCTTGATCCGTCATCTCTTTCAGTAAGAATCATATTAATATAGTTTTCTGATTATATTTTCTAATATTTTATTTACTTTTATAATTATTTTTAGTTATTACTTATGATTTTTTTTTTTTGTTTTTTTGTCAAAAAAGTTATGTGGTTTAATTTATTTATTTCTACTTTAAAAAAAAAAAAAAATACACATAGGTGAGAATGAGAAGGGTGGGAACCAAGTCACTTCTAAAATAACCTTCGCCTCTATATTCTTACCTTACATATTAATTGCTATATTAATTATTACTTGTACATTAAAAAAAAAAAAATAGAATTATAGAAACATGGTAATTTTCTTAGTCTTTTTTCTTTTACATATAAATGTTAAATATATGATGACAACATTAATAACGTCATTCTTAATAAATCTGAATGAGAGACTAATTTTTAAATTTAGCCAAATGGACGTATGATTTGTATTTATAGGAATGTTGATTTAGACCAGTTTGTTTATATTCTGTTTTCTTTTTTTTTTTTTTATATATATATTTGTAATCAATTTGATTATTTTTACGATTTGAATTATTAATAAACCACGCCCCAATTTGACCCTTTAAAGTGGTGTGTGTGTGTGTGTGCGTGTATATGTATAGGCTGTTACATATTACTTTAGTCCTATTTTTTTATTAATAATATTATTGTAATTTCTTTTTGTAATTCTCTGCAACAATACATATTCTGTTTATTATTTTGATAATAGATAAAAAAGTTTTGATTTGATTTAGATAAAAATTCCCAGGGTCTTTGTTTGAACTTTAAGAGGTTGAGATTTGAACTGCTATAGATTTCTCCATAGAATTATAAAGAAAAATGTCAATATGAATCTACAATCTAAAGGATTTATTGTTTATAATCTATAATTCTTTTATTATATTTTTATATATATATTATTATCCTATTTATATATATATATTTGAGGTATATTTATATATACACACATATGAGAAAACAAATATTGGACTTTTGCTATTTTTACTTTAATTAAGAAGAAATATGGCGTATGTGAAAAAATTTCCCTTATCGAGTTTTGAGGCCTGGAAATACATCATGATCAACATAAATGAAAAATGGGAAAATCACAGACAGTTTAAAACATTAATATTTCATTTAACGTTTCCTTGACAATTGACAAATTGGTCATAATCGGTCAAACGGAAGTATCACTAAATGGATTTGTTAAGTTTTATTTTTTGCGATTTTCTTTAAACTTAGTAGTATATCAATATAAAGAGATATATCTTCTATTTGAAATATTTTTCTCCAAAAATTCTTTTAAGGGGGGTTAGTAGAGGGGTATTTCAAGTTTAGAGCAAAATTTTTATAATACTTAGGTAATAAGGAAGGAATCGTCTTAGTGTGCTGGACTCCTCCGCGTAGGTCTGAGTCCAGTATTAACCTAAGAAGTTTCTATAAGCCTCTCTATAGCCTCTGCCCGGAGGCTTGCCCCTAATTGCAGTAAGAAAAAGTCGTATTGTTCGGTTTCATACCAATTTTTTTTTCATTAAATTGTCTTCTAGACCATAAATTATTTTTGTGAATTATTAGTTGTTACAACCCTCTCTACAAATAAGAGAATATTTTCATAAAAATCTTCTTCTTCTATGACCACTCTTCGTAGGTAAATAGATTAAAACTTAACAGATGTCTGTATCAAGTAATCATGAAGACGCAAAGCTTTTTGAATTCAATGAAAATTACTCAAAATGTTTCTAAATTATTTTTACGATTTTATCTACAATAACTTAGGTATTTCATTATAAAGTTTGAAAAAACTTTCATTTCATTGCGTTTAAAAAATTGAAGTTAAAATTAGTTTTTTTGTTTGTTTTGCCCCTCGTATTTAACAAAAAAAATGTTTTTACTGTTATTTTAAGTGCTTGTAAGTATGTTGCTTTTGTGAATCTTCGGGCCAAAAATTTGTTAAATAATGAGTAAGCACAAGAGGCTCACCCTCTCTTGATACACCCTCTATGTACTGTCTTGGGATCTGAAACGAAACATTTTTCTTCAGGTTTTTACTGTTTTCTGAAAAAATAGGCTCAAGAGATTTTCTTAAAATTACCGTATATCCTACACAGATAAACTTAGTACTTATTATTTGAAACATTTTCTGGGGGGGGGGACCGGGAGGAACTTCCCTCAAAATTGCCTTTTTATTAAGTTCTCTTGACTAAATATTGAAGCGAACTAAACCCCCCCTCCCAAACCTGGCGTGAAACGCTCGCATGACTTTCCATATTCCTGCTAATACAGTTATGTATGAAATGACCAATTTCCATCAAAATTTCAAATTTCCTTCATAAATTTCATATTCCAAACATAAATATGGACGAGTGGTTGTGGGGCTACAAGTGCCAACCTACCTACAGAGGTAGGTAGGATAATGATTACACTGTAGATAGCGCTAATAATGGACAAACACATTTAATTTAACGTCTCAGAATCCTCGAAACCACCTCCCCCCTCAAAAAAAAAAATTTTCGCATAAAAATGTTACAAATAACAGTGATTGATTTATATGTATGGAATTATTATTCCCAGTTTGAAGGAAATCGTTTTAGTCATTAACGAGGAAATTAAAAAAACAAACTTAAAAACCTATTCTGTAAAATCGCACTTGCTGAATTTCCATCAAAATCTTGCTAATCGATTTTCCTCAAACCTGGAATTCTAACAATGCTTTTAATGTTTATTAATATTATATTCATAGAACCACAAATTTTTACTGAAATGGTGGTAATTTAGTGGAAATTCTTATCACTATTGTTTCTCTCAGAATCCATTAAGAAGTCCAATTTTCCTGGGAAAATGATTCAAATAAAAGTGACCTAGGTATTTTTATGAATGTAGATAGTATAAGAAGTTTAAAGGAAATTGTTTGAGCCGTTTTTGAGAAAATCTAGAAAAATTAAGAAGAAAAAAAACTTTCAGTGAAGTCGCATTTCAGGATTTCGCTCTGAAACCTTCGTGTCAGATGCGATGTTAGTACCTGTACGGACCAAGTTTGAGCTTCCTACGATTTTTGTTTTTTGAGATATTTCGTTCACACACACCATTCACTAAAAACTATTTTTTCGTATTCAGCGGGCCTCAAAACATGTATTTCCGGTGGAAACTCAATTTCGAAAATTTGACACGATTGCAATACTTTTTCTTACTAGAGAAAAAATAAATCAAATAGGTTGGAAGAAAATTTGCCACAATAGTACACGATTAGATTGTAGATATTTATAGGGATTATTGCGACCTGAAAAATCTATTGTGCTCCTCGGAGCCTTCTCAGTGTACTGCCAGTCTCCAAGCAGTGTTCTCTAGCTATAGACAACACTGCCCATCACCGGACAGTGAGTTGTAGAGGCTCCTAGGAGGAGAAAATCTAAGGGCGACATGCTGCATTCAAACCCGGGACCTCCGCGTTGCTAGTCCAGCGCGCTACCACTGAGCTAACCCTTTCCTTCTTCCTCGGCTTGCGCCAATTAACTAAGAAGGGAGACCCTAGTTTGTGTACTGTGTTTGTCCTTGCCTGTAAAAAGTAGAGTGTATGTAGTTTAAGTGTATTGTGTACTGTTCTGATGAAGTGCCTGGAATCTGAGCTGTGGTAACCCTTGGGGTCGCTACTCCCCAAGTAACTGCATGCGACAGACACCCCTTGCGGGCTACACGAATGGAGAAAGTAGTGTTCTACACTTCATTTTTATTTATTTATTTATTTTCAAATTGAAGAATTTCTCTTTTATATGTTTTTTCATTTGAGAAAAGCAAAAAGTAAATAATCAGTAATAATGTTTCAATTAGACTATATACAATTTAACCCAAAGATATAAGGTGAGCCCAGCAGGTTCACGAAATTACTATTGTGCTTTAAATCTGTGGGGACATTTATGACCTGAAGCCAAAGTGAAGGTGTCACTCTCTCTCTCTCTCTCTCTCTCTCTCTCGTCCTCTCTCTCTTACTCATACACAAACACTATACATCCACATATATATAGATTTGTAGTATTAACCATTGTACGTGTTTCTTGAAGGATTTTACTACCTTCTATTCTGCTTATTGTTATATATTATGTGTTAGTGGTGATCAAGGGAGCAAGGACATTTTATATGGGGTACGACCAATTTCTCGGTGGTCGCTTTCTTTTCTTTAATGGGGAAACATCATTTTTTTTTTCTTAAAGGTCTTTCTTTTGTGATATAAACTAATACCTCTATATATAGGGCTTAACCTTTAAGTTCACTGGATGGAACGTTTCTTGAAAGGAGGCGCTAAGCCGGACATTACTTGTCATGCTTTTTTTTTTTCTTTTTTTTTTTTAAATAACTTTCTATGCAATCAATGGTGAACCCCAATAATACCCTTCGTTTGTTGACGGCACCCATCAGTCCAAAACGTGTGGAACTTTTCCTTTCCTTGAATGTTTTGTCTGTTGCTCACATATTTATGGGCCATGCGCCCATTTTATTTTTTTGGCCACTTCATATTTAAAAAATAAATTTAAAAACAAAAATTTACAAAATGAGCATTTTGTTGATCCACTTTTAGTATTTATCTTCTTTAATTGTTATTATATTCTTTAATTTCTGTTTTTTAGCTGAGAAAAATCGATATTTCGCATCAATAACATTCGTCGATTTTTTTTTTTTAATTTCTTTTTTCTTTCACGAGAAACGCACAGTTTACATACATAGCAAAGATCTTTATATTGTACTTACGATTGGGAGAGTATGTTATTTGAATACTTGTGTCTGTATTGCAGAAAATATCAGAAATTTTTTTTACATAATAGTCTGCAACATTTTTATGTCATCGGCCAGTTTTGTTCGTACGCCCATCATCAGTAAGGCTGCTAGGCAATGTAGATTGTTCATCTAGCACAATGCAATGCCTGAATATATACCTATTTAATAAGAGAGTAATAAGTCGTTCAGTTTTTTGCTCTAGAACGCCATTTCCATCACAAACTGCTTTATATAATTATGTGAAAATGCATCCTTTTGTTGGCCCCAGAACCTTTTCGTGGCGCCTATTGATGTCTAATTTGTTCATCCATTAAAATATACTTTGATTAATGCCTCTCTCACATCTGTAGATTAGATCGTTGGAACATCACGCAAAGCTCGTTACTAAAAAAGATATTCGTCTGTCTTCTTGAGGAACCTTTTGGAACAGCAGAACCTTGGCACCTTAGAATATTAGTTGTTTTTGCTCACAAGTTACTGTCAGCGCGATAGTACTCGATTTCAGAAGACTTCAAGTTTCTGTTCTTGGGAAAGTAGAAACCGTCTTTGTTTATACGCGGGTCTCTCCCAGCCCTGACTGGCCTTAACCTAGCTTAGGGTTTGAGCAGCTTTCAATAAAGAAGGTGGTGCCACAATAGTTTCCTTGGGATCGCAAAGTGCCAACTTCTGAGTATAATCCAATCTCTATAACATTAAGAACAATTAAATATATAAGTTAAACTGCAGTTTGAAAAAATTTTACTATTGGAAGTTTAGAAAACGCAATCAGGAAAAGTCGTGTGAATTTTCTCACTATTTATCTATTTCTACATCTAGTTTTTATTTTTGCATCTTTTTTTTTTTTTTTTTTGTAAAAAAGATCATTTTACTCTCAGCAGTATCATTTGAGATTTCATAGATAAAAGTAAGACTTTTTATGCTACATTATTATTCACGGAACGTTGGAAATTCAAGTCTTAAAGTTTGCATTTATTGACACAGTTTGGAGTCTAATCCATTTACATATAGCGTTACTAATATTAACCATTCTCTAGCCACCATTAGTCAGTGAATAAGTTCTGAATACAGTCTTTTTAAACTTTAAAATAATATTTGAGAACTTCAATTATTTCAAAAATGATTTCCTCTTCCTGGGGACGATTTCCATTGACTAAACAATGTAATAAAAGATGACGTAAAAGGTATTTTCTATTGAGAACCCCATACTGTTATGATTTTGTTATCATAAACTATTTATGGCCAAAACATTAAGAATATCGTTTGAGCGAAGGTCATTCAATAAATAAATAAATAAATATTCAAACAATGACTATACAAGAATAATGATAAAAGCAAAATATTAGTTGGCTCGAATCCAGCCGTGCTACTCTTAGATTTTCTCTTCCTAGGAGCCCCTACAGCTCACTGTCGGTGATGGACAGTGTTGTCTGTAACGGGAGAACACTGTCCGGAGGCCGGCAGTGCACTGAGAAGGCTCCGGGCGCAAATGACCTCAGATGTTGAGACGCCTTAAAGTAAAAAAAAAAAAAAAAAAAATTAGTTGGCTGGGGCCAAAAATATTTAATGTTTGATTAACAATGGCCATACATAACTATTGTTTTTATTAAAGAATAATGATACATTCAGAATTATTGGAAATCGTGTCATCAATTTAAAACAGCTGCTTGACCTCTGGTTCAGTATAATACAACCTCTATTACTCATTGCAAGATTCGTGTAAACTTGTACTGGTGAGTTGATTAACTCAAAAATGGAATATTGACTTGACTTACAGCATGCGAGACAACCAAACGATATTTCAACTCCATCACTTGAATCCCGCATTGATATTCTTCATATCCAAGAAGACAGCCGTGTTACGATTAGAAGAAAAACGCCGGTCATCTTAAATAGCGATCTAGTCTGCAGAGAGGGAAGGAGTACTATTACCCACGGGATAACGTTGGCCCAAATTTATTGTGCAATCAACGCAGACTGGGAAGTTCTGCTCCAGTCTCCTGGATCTCGCACCTAAGAAATTTATTTTTGTGTGATCGCAAAGAGTAGTTCGTGGTATTATATTGCACAACAATGATGAAGTAAAAACCAATACGCAATTACGGCTCACATGTGAATAAAATATGATATCTTAAATGAGGTAAATCCTAAATGAATAAGGATTTTCTTTCGTATAAATAGAAATTATAAGAACCGGTAATAATGTTGCAGGTATGAATGGATAAAATGGAGTAGCAATATGTGACAAGTATCATGTATGACATGCATATTTGGCGGGGGGCTTGTCTATGAATGTGTATATACAGACTGATGGAAATATACAACATGATCCTCTGTTTTCATGTAGTGTATAATAATCCCTTCCTCTGACCATCTAAAAAAACATGACCACTATTTTGTATTTTGCTCTTACTTCCATACTACTTATATGTGTGTGTGTGTGTGTGTGTGTGTGTGTGTGTGTGTGTGTTTTCAGAGAGAGAGAGAGAAGTGAAAGAGAGTGGGCCAGTATCTTATGTCTCTTCACATACTAATAACATGACTCTGGATTTAATATCTTTCTCTAGCCACATATTACGTCAAGATCTTAAATACTGATAATTTACACTTCTTACAGCCCATATGTTTAAGCCTGTCTCTTCATTTACTCACTATAAAGAGGAAATATAGTTTATTCTTATAAAAACAAATGCAAATCAGTTCATCAGAACCAAAAATTGGCTCTAGTATTTTGTTTTGACAATATCCAGGATCCATGTATTTGGTTTATACAACCCTTTCTTATAATACTGATCCTGAAACCGAATTTTAAAGATTCTTCTCTTAGAAATGTAATAAAATATGTCAGATGTTAAACTGCAAATACCACAATTTTCACACGTATTTTCATTGATAAATAAATTAAGAGAAAAAATAAATATATATATAAATAAATAATGTTTAGTTCCGTATAATTTAATTTTCTTAAACTACTTGGGAAATGATACGTCTTAGGTAAAATTGGCCTCATACCATCAAAAACCAAATGTCAATGAGTTAAACATTTTTTAATGTATAACCAAGAATGGCAAAAGCCTTCAATTTTAAAACGGGTTCAAAACCAACAAGTTCAGTTTTATACATTTCAAAAATACCATTTATGGTAACAGTCGGAGATCGAGTGTTATAGGAAATAAATAATCAGCTGGGTTAATTGTTTTTAGAGGGAGCATACCATAAATAAATTAAATCATCAGCTGTTCTAAAAATGTAGATATTTAATGTCTTATTTGGCTCGAAAAAAAACATGTTCACTTGTTTTACCTACCTGCTTTGTGTTGTTTGTTTATTTCTTTTTTAATAATTTACTTTAAATCCTGGTTTTATGGATGTAGAAATGTGACATTTAAGGGCCAAAATCCGAAGAATTCTAATATTATAATTCCTAGAATTCTCCACGAAATAGTTAACACACTCTACTGAATGTCCCAACTAAACCATCCACTGTGATTTCAATATTCCCTACCAGTGAAAAAAATCCCAACCGATTATTTACAAGCGGAAAGAGTAGGACTTATTGAATTTTTTTTTAGTATCTGAAGAAGATTCCACATCAGCTGAATCCGATGCTGGAGTTGAAATTGCAGATTTATATCAAGACATTCTTTTTGAATTTTATGTTAACAAAACAAGCCAAATTGTGAAAAATATAGTAGTGTCTTTTTAAGTTTTCGATTGTTTTTGAGGTGAGAATGAGTTTTCCTTGTGAATTATTTTTGTTTTATAAAAGTGTTCGCTCGTTTAAACATACTTCTTCCTGACTGAGATGTTTTTGAGAAGTTAAATAATTTAAAAGCTGTTACGCCAAATAATGGATTTAAATATAGTTTTCTTTTTCAGAAACTAATAACATAAACTAAATAAAAATAATCTCTCTCTAGCTTTCTCTTCGATCATACTTTTCTTTAAGGAGTTAATGCCGCGAGCGGTCAGAACGACGTCATCTGCATAAGCGAGGATTTGACATAGCCGGTTGTAGATATTACCTCCGGGGTTGATTGTGATGCTCCTATCATCTCCATTATAAGATTAAAAAGCGTAGGTGACATAGGGTCTCCTTGTCGAAGTCCATTTGCTATTGGGAAGCTTCTAGATCTGCAGCTTTGAGCCTTGACACAGCATTGCGAATTTGCCATGGTCATGATTGTCAGGTTGATTAGCTTCTTGGAAATTCCAAACAGCGTCATTTTCCTGAACAACTTATCTCGATGCACCCTATCATAGGCCTGCTGGAGATCGATGAAGATGCTGTAGAGTTTGATATTACATTCAAGGCATTTTTTCCAAAATTCATTTTGAGGGTGAATATGTGGTCAGAGGTGGATCTGTCACCACTGAAACCACTTTGGTAATCCTCTAGTACCTTCTCAGTCCAGTTTGTTAGCCTCCTATTGATAATTGTAGCCATCATTTTATACACAACGCTTAAGAGTGCGATTCCCCGATAATTCTTACACTCCAGCCTGTCGCCTTTCTTATTAGATCGGGCAGATTATAGCTGTGTACCTTTCTCTAGCCTCTTTTCCTGCATCCAAAAATTAAAAATAATAGCTGAAGAATCTCATTAAGTCGAAAATTTCTATTCTATTCAGCAAATGAATAAATGAAATTTATAAAAACAAGAAGTTGTTGCCAATAATCCATCATAATATTCGGAAAAGTAGGTCTGTTTGAGATGCTACGTTGCTTACCAATATTTGAAAAAGGTCTGAACAGAATTCTATAAAAATTAATATTGATTTAGTAATCAGGTTGTGTGTCTAATATACACTAAATTATTTTATTAATATTAGATTGTAATGAAAATAAAATGTCTTAAGTCTTGCTCTTTTGGTGAATGGGTTCCTTCTGCTTGTAACAATTATACCTCTATTATTATCATTTCTCACAATTATTAGTAGTATACACATTTCTCGTGTTTAAACAAAATTAATCAATCAACATTTAAGCCTTTATAAATCCTAAAGAATTGGTTTTATAATATATTATGATGATTTACGTTTTAATTGTGGATAGTGTAAACTAAGGAAATACATTGTTGCATATTCAATATAAAACATTTTTTGGTTTTATCAATGAAAGAGATAATTTTTGCCAATACTTTTGGGAAATGTGTGTGCATGCTATTCCACTAGATAAAAATAGATAAAATGTTAGGTTTGTAAAGTATATATATAAATGTAATTTTAAATTTATCATTCTTCAAAAACTTAAATTACTTAATGAATTAATTGAACTTATTATTAATAAAAAATATTATATTTCATTAAAATATAATTTTATTTTAAAGTTTTACTTCCTCATATTTCTAGTAACAGGAAGTATTGCCATCGTGCCAGATTTTCGAAATTACGTTTTGCACCGGAAATACATGTTTTGGAGCCAGTCACTTGATTACTAAAAAAAAATATTTTTACAGAATGGTCTGTATGTGGGTGTGCGTGTGTGTGTTAACAAAATAACTCAAAAACGAAAAATCGAAGGATGCTCAAAGTTGATAATCCGTTTAGGCACTACCTCCCCACCAGACACGAAGGTTTCAGGCAAAATCCATCAACCGGAAATGCTATTTCACTGAATTTTTTTTTTTTAGTTTTTCGTGATTTTCTCGAAAATGGCTCCAACGATTTTCTTTAAACTTCGTATCTAACTTCATACCTGAATACCTATCATTTTTATTTAAAATATTTCCCGGAAAAATGGATTTTTTTTTGTGGGTTCTGAGGAAACACTGGCGTTATACTTTCTTCTAAAATATCACTTCAGTGCAATGTGTGTTAGTAACTATATAATACTAGCCAACCCGGCCACGCTTAGCTGTGGCTCAGTCTGGTTTTAATTATTAGGGAAGTAAATAGAAGTATGGTAGTTAACATAGATTCAGCAAGAAAACACATCATTCAATTTAATAGCCTACTTTGCGTTGCTGTGAACTGAAAGGAAAGAAAGAAAAAATGCTTTAACTGAAAGAATGTTTTTAAGAGCTGAATGCGCTGTTCTACCTCCTTCCATCAACGTAGCAGCATTACCTGAAGAAGCAAGTGATAACGCAATATGGCCATTTGAACGGATTTTAGCCAGAATTAAGGAAATTAGGAACGTTTTTCCAGTTCACCTGGAGCGTCCAAAAAGTAAATCCACCGGATTGGTTGGTCACAGCTTCTATGATGGTATCAAATGCTATCTTTTGTTCTTGAAGGAGTTTCAGTGTATTTTCTTGGACGAATAGCTGCAAGTCATTTCTGGTGTATGATTGCTCTCTGAGCAGTTATCTCGAATGTTGCATTGATCGACCTATTCGGTTCTATAACTCTCAATAGTGCCAACAACTTGCCAAACATTGCAAGACAAAGATCCTCAATGAAGATTAGCTCTTCATTGTATATTTCTTCTGTGAAATCCAAGCCATGATTGCGTTTTTTGACGTATTCTGTGCAGAATATTTCAGCAGAGAGCGCGCCACGATCGCAACGCGTCTGCGTCTGTCTATTTCTGCCAAACTTACGAAACGCTCGGAATTTCCCGTTCCTGTGAGAACTTCGGAATAAAAAGTATATATAAACACTGTTATATAAAAATGTAACGTTGTGTAAAAATTTCGAATCAATCCATCGACTACTTTTCGAGTTTTGCGGCCACAAACATACGGATGCTGAATTTTTATATATATAGATTTACATTGGAAGCATTGATAGAATTCCAAATTTGAAGAAAAGCGGTTAACCGATGATGTGACTTTATAGAATAGGTTTTGGAATTTTCTTGAGAATAGTGATTTACTTTAAACTTGGAATGCTTACTGTATAGATGTAAACCTTTCACTTAATATTTGAATAATTTTTCCTATAAAAGTTGATTTCTAACAGTTTTGTGGAATTCGTGGGGATGAAATTTCAAATATTTGGGGTTGGTTTTATGTTGTTGGCGCGCTCTTCAGTTCCCTACCTGCTTGGTGTAGTAGGTCGGTACTTTTCCCCCTCCCCATTCCAACTATATTTATGTTAGAATAAATGAACAAACTTTGAAATTTAAAGAAAACTGGTTATTTTATATAATTGTTTTAACAGGATTAAGAGAAAGTTCTGTGAGTGTTTTACACACTAGATATTTTTTACTTTATTTTCAAATTTATTATTGTTTAAAAAGAAAAAAAAAATAAAATAGCATCCTGGTTTCTATATACATAACTAAAACGCATTTAAGTTATTTCCGGTATGTATAAAGGCACCAGTATGCACTTGTAGGAGGACCATATGTTTCACTCTAATTCATTTGTTTTTATCAACATGGCAGTGGCTAAATAAAAATTCTTCCACAATAAAAAAAATCTTATTTAGGAATTTATTTTTTTTATATCATTGGTTTTGATTTATATAAAACCTTATCTTTATTACTGGACCATTCTTAGAAATGATTTCTATATTTCACCAAAAATATAAAAACAAAATAAATCATCGAAATATAGAATAATAAATTTATGATTATCAATAATTTAGATGATTAAAAAATAAAAAAAAAAACTACGTATAGACGTGATATCTACCATAAAAGAATTTGCCATAATCACAAGTTCACTAAAAAAAATGTCAGGAATTATAAACAAAGTTATTAATTTCACTTATTTGACCTATTCATTGAATTTCTGAAAATAAGATTTAATATTTTAATTTCTAAATTTGAACAAAATAAATAAAAAAATGAAATGGGCAATTAAATATTTAAGGAAAAAAAAAATTATTTATTTATTTACTTTTTTTCACCATAGTTAATAATCAATAATACTATGAATGTGATAAGAAATAGGCGCCCTCTTGTGCGTCATAAAATATTTATTAATATTTACGATCAATTAGACATATGTGAATAAAAAAGAAGAAGACAATATTACTATCAGGGGTCATATTTGTATTTTTTATTACTACTTTTATTTTGTTTGTATTTATATAACATTCTATTCATATTTTCGTACACACTAAAAGTGCAGGGGGGCACCCAATTCTGTCCTTAATATTTTTATTACTTTTTAAAATATAATCCACGTTTCACATGGAAAATCTCCCCAGGAGAATACTTTGCGATGTTCTTGGTTTTTCCCCTGCAATAATTATGTCTTTCAGCTTTAATTGCGTCAATAGTATTTTCCTATCGGCAATCTGGCTATAATGACTGTTTTAAATTGATTCTCTCTTTAGTGATGAGAGAATAAACAAATTGACGGTTTTAAAATGCCAGTGGTTTGTTAGTTTATGTTGTCTTTTATTCAGTCTTAGAAATTTTAGTTGCAACTTTTAGATGCAGGTTGTAGGCGACTAAGAGGTAAGCAATTTATAAATGTTTAAATGTAGGATGTAGATTCATTGGATATAAAACTAAGCCCTTCGGGACTTTATAATCTGTACATTAACATATATACAATAAGTAAATAGGATAAGATGAGATGATATCTTGATGTGAAGAACAGAAGGAGAGAAACTACCCAATGGTAGCACTCTCTGCGGGATGCTGTAGTGATGCTTGATCGATTCCGAAGGAAATCTCGGGGCCATACGCGATTCAAACGGCGAAGAGGATTGTCCCGTATATTAGTAGAGGCTACAGACTTTACAAATGGATTAGAGCAATGAGAGAAGGCGGTATGGTACTTCATAAGATATTTTGTATTGGCAAGTTGTTCTACGTAAGGCATGTTGAAGTCTTTATGGAGAGTGAAATTTTTGACATAGTAGGGAGCGTTAAAACTATCTGTCGAAGTAGTTTGGATTGAAATGTCTGTATAGTTCGTATGCTTGGCTGAACACCACATTTCTGATCCATAAGTCCACATAAGTTTGAGAATTGTTATATACATGTAATTATTTTTAATTCTGTAAGTAATTTAGATCATCTTCCAAGAAGTCTGTAAAGGAATTTGGAACGTTTAGTCATTGTTTGTCTTGTGAGTGTTGTGTGATGTGAGTCGCTTGTCTATAAAGAGTCCAAGGTCCAAGAGCGTACCAGATCTGTAACAGGTAGAGTACCGCTGTTGATGTAAACAGGAGGGCAGCAGCCCCGCCGGAGAGTAAACGGGGCATGTTGTTTTTTTTGTGTGTTCATTTCAATTCGCCACTTTTCTACCCAATTATTTCTGCCCACTATTGCCTGTAGATGTGTCTATAATTTGTATGATGCTGATATAGACATAATAACTCAAAAACGAAAAATAACTGAAAGCTCTAATTTGATATTCTATTTAAATACATCGGGCAAAATGATTTCGGTCAAAACCTATCAACTGAAGACTTGACTAGAATGTTACATTCAGGATTTTACTAGAATGTCTTACACTGAATCGGTATACCAGAAGTGTGATTTTATAGTACAGGTTTTTGAGTTTTTTGGGGGGAAATTTTCTCGAAAATGGCGGTGACGATTTTCTTTTAACTTGAAATGCTTGCTGCATAGACAGAAACGTAGCACTTTTATTTGAAATAGTTTTCTGAAAATAATGATTTTAGAGTAGTATTGGAGGTCTGCCAGTTAGTTTGAAATTAAATTTAACCAAGCTTTCTTGTTTTTGACATAGAACCCGCTACGGCCGCTGAGGTCAAAAATTAAAATCCCTACCATTTTTATGACCAGCCCAACTAAATATTGTAATGTTATTTTAAAGAAAATTGATTGAAGAATTGATTACCTTATTTTTTGGACGAAAAGTCGCACCAAAATTTAAGAGGCAATTTTTTGAAGAAAAAAAAATATATATATATACAAAGATATTTACAATTTTTCTGCAATAATTTGTATTAGCAATATTCAGTTCATGTTCACTCTCGAAACTATCATTTGACTTGTTTTACGAGATATCTTTATTTGTCGACGAGATATCTTTCTGCTGCTCTGTTTCCATATTGTTCTGTATAATTTATCGCATTTAATTTATAATTCGCATTCTAAGAAATACACACTAACACTTTCACATTTATCACCTGTCCCATTTATTTGAAACATTTTTCGGCAGCCTGAGGAATCTATTATGTGAGGATTTAACGTTAAATAAGTTTGTTGGGTGCTGACACAATTCTAGTATCCCCCCTTACACCCAACAAACAATAATTACAACCCTCCCAATCACCTATATTTATATGAGTCTCTCACACCGGACAGTTTTTCAATTATTGCCGTATATATTTTTCAACTTGCGTTAATGTATTCTCTAGTGCGTGTTACATTATATAAATGAATTAAGATGTTTAAAAAACCCTTTATAATTAATTTATTTTTCCTCTACACAATAATTTTCTTAATATAACCTTGTTTGCTTTGTTTTTTTTTTTTGTTTTTTTATTATGTCTGTCATACGCTTCTTTTCTACGTACATCGTATTTTTCCCTGTGGGGAAAACCCTCTATTATTTAAATAATTGGGAAAATCTTCAATTTGAACCTTAATGGAAAAACCTGTACACAAATGGGTAAAAAATGGGGATCGATTTTAATTTTCAAAAGATCGCTACTCTGCATTCGAGAATTCTCTTCAGTGAGAACGGGATATTATCCCCTGTCTAGGTCAGGCATCTCTCCAGAAGATAATTTATATTCTAAATCCATGATATGTTATTATACTTCAAATTGGCTTGCAAATTCATTTTCAGTGCCTTTGTTATTTCATATAGTTGGCACTTTTCCTTCAACTCTTATCATAACATTTCTTTTATAGACTTCCACTATTTTTACTTTCTACTCCACGGGAAGAATTGTAATCGTGTCAAATTTTCGATATCGAGTTTTCACCGGAAATATCCATCTTGAGGTCCTGAGTCCAAAAAAGTGGTTTTTAGCAAATGGTGTGTGTGTGTGTGTGTGTGTGTATGTGCGTGTATGTATTTGAACAGCATAGCTCAAAAACGAAAAACCATAGAAAGTTGAAACTTGATATTCCGTTTAAGTATCACCATGGGATCTGACAGTACGTTATCTGTCAAAATTCCTCAACCGGAAATACCACTTTACACGTTGGTTTTATTACTTTTTTGCAATTTTCTAAAAAATGGCTCCGATGATTTTCTTCAAACTTGGAATATCAACTACACATACAAAGATCTAGAATTTTTATTCGAAACATTTCTCCGGGAAATGCATTTAAGGACACTTTTAGGGAAGGGGGAAGGTGGGTTATCCACTAATGTGCTAGTTCAGTTTATTATATTATTCTGTCATCTAAGTAATATTAATTAGAATTAAATATGTTGTTGAAATTTCGAGTTTGCTAAAATTAGATGACCGCAAGTGCATTTTTATTGAAATGTATTTTTCGGTTTTCTGGTATTTTCTCGAAAACGGCTCCAACGATTTTCTTTAAACAAGAAATGTGAACTACACGTATTAAAAGCTACAACTTTTATTCGAAATATTTTTCCAGGTGAAGGCATTAAAGGGAGCTTTTGGGAGAGGGGTAGGGTTAGGTTTTTTTCTTAAGTGCTATCATAGTTGATTATACAATTCTACCATCTAAACAAATTTAATTAGAAATAAATAGATGGCAAAATTCCGAGTTTCAAAAAAATTAGTAAACCGGAAGTGCGCTTTTACTGAAATTTTTTTTCAGTTTTCGTCGACCTCCAACGAATTTCATCAAATTTGGTCACAAACTCTAAAATTTGTCAATTACAATTTTGAAAACTGGAGTAAGAGAAAGTTGTGAGAGTGTTTCTCACCAGATTTGTTTGTACATTTTCTTTTCGTAATCACTTTTTTGCGCCATTTATATATATTAAAAAAAAAAAACTACTACAACCAATTCATTCTGAATATCAATGGAATCGGTTGATTTAACTGATCCCTAATTGGTTGATGAAAAAATTAGATGAATTTTTTAGAAACATGTCCGCTGTATGTTCACAGTTAAACGATCAGAAATCACAAATTAGATTTCATAGATTAAAAAAAGAAAACTTCACATCCTGATTATATAATTAAGGTACTTCATTCTGAAAAATTACTCGGAAATATCACTGGAATGCCTTTTTTTCACATTTATTTCATAGTGCTTAATTTTTATGTATTCAACAATAATATGGACATATCTTCAGTGATTCATTAGATTGTAAGGTTCGGCCAAGGAACCCAAAGCAGGCCACATTCAGAAATCACACATTTATTATAATTTAACAGACTATACAGGACAATTAATTATATACTATTTAACTAAACTCAGAAATCATACATTGATTATAATTTAACAGACTATATGGTCCAATTAATTATACACTATTTAACTAAACACTCTATGCAACTACCATATAACCCAGACTAGTACAACACTACCCCGTTAATATATATACCTATGCAACTATATAACATACACTTATAACTATATCAAGTAACCCCGATTAAGTACCCCTTAGCTTACTATCTACTAACAACTAAGTACTAACACTTATCTACTAACTACTACTAGCTATCTGCTAGGCGACTACCACTCTCGCATACCAACCGCACATCTACCTTTAAAATACCTTATTGCGCTAGGACTTACCGCGGATCAGCCACAGATACAGGATCACCCTTCACTCACCGCGACACTCACCAGAATGAATTCAATTGCTAGCTGCTAAGCCAGCGTGGTACATGTCGACTTCGCAGTGTCCTAATTTTCTAACTCAACTCTATTTTAATTATTATTTTGAATTATTCTAATACAATTAAATATTTCATATTTAATTGCGCGCCCTCTTACAAGATAACCAACCGACAACATAGTAAAAGATTGACTTCTTCTCGTCCACCAAATAATTGAGAAGTGTAAATCTAAAATACACTTAAATTAGGTGACTTTTCCTATGGATCACTGATACAACATTGTTTTGTTTTCGTTGCTTAGGAAATTTTTCGATTTTTTTTTTTTTCAGAAAATGCGTGGTGAAAATATTGCGATCGTATCAAATTTTCTAAATTGAGTTTTCACCGGAAATACATGTTTTGAGGTCTCATGAGAACGAAAAAATAGTTTTTAGCGAATGGCCTGTGGTGTGTGTTTGTGTGTGTGTGTGTGAACCAAATAAGTCATAAACGAAAAATTGCAGGAAGCTGAAACATGGTATTCCGTTCAGGGCACTACCACCACATCTGACGCGAAGGTTACGGACAGAATCCACTGATTTTCGCGATTGTATTAAAAACGGCTCCAACGATATTCTTTAAACGTCGTATACTATCTAAAGAACATAAATGTATGTACTATCACTTTTATTTGAAATATTTCCCCGGGAGAATTGATTTTGGAGGGGTTCTGGGATAGTAGTAGCGTTAAGCTTTCCTCTAAAGTAGCCCTTCAGTAAGATGCACCTCTATAATAATATACGTTAGCAACGTTGCTACAATTCGAAATTTGAAGAAAATTGAATAACCAGAAGGCGAATCCACAGAATAATTATTAACTAAGGAAAATTATATTAAAAGAAAACAGGAGTCATATTTTCATATAAGATATTGCTATATACATACCTACCACCCCCATTGGTGCATTAACAAAGTTCTCACTGCAATGAAAAATAGACTATCTATTTATCTCGTAGAAAGTAAGTAAATTACTTTTTTAATAGATCTCATTACCACTGGCCTTATTTATTTATTTTTATTATTTTATGAAATAATAGAAAGTAATAATAAATAATCTGTTTAGTTAATGAGGCAGACAATGTATCTTCTTCAGTGTGTTATTTGCTGTCAGACCGTATACTAACTAATACTATATTCATTAGAATAAACGAGACTATAACTTCAATGTAATTGCTAGTTCCGAGCAAACTTGAACAACAACAACTACAGCAATTTGTCTGTAGTCAGTCGCCGACGCCACCAAACTTGTAACAATAACTATTCCAGAGAGAGAGAGAGAGAGATTTATTGGATTTTTGTTTTGTTTTTATTTTGTCATTATTCTGTAATTTATGACATACAACAATTTACATAGCTTCCGAAATTTTTCTTAGAATTAATAGTCAGCCAAATTTTTTTTTTTTTTAAGCAAAATTCTATATGAGCAATGTTGATTACATACATTCTGATATCGTCAGCTGTTTCTTTTCTCTCTCTCTCTCTCTCTCTCTCTCTCTTTTCGGAAAACAGTGAGATATTTTAATTTTTTTTACTACCGTGGTATTTCCGCCAGTTTTTTTGCAACTTTATTTTTTTAACTTGTTTGATTATTCAGAATTTCTATTTTTAAAAATTCGACCGATTATTTATTGCCAGAAGGGATTGACTTTGAATTTCGTAAAAAATAGTTAAATACAGTGTTTTTTACATCTTTATCAGTAATTCCCGAGTTTTTTTTTTTTTTAAATATACCTCTAATATTTTGCCCAGTTTTTTTTTTTTGCCACTTATTTAGTGATTATAAAGTCTTGCAGATATTTCAAGCTAACAGTACTTGGGTGGCAAACTTTTCCGTATCCTTCTCTCTTTCCTTCAGTGGTTCCGCGTCTACTATTGGCGTATCTTTGGGCACATGCCTACAAATGCTTCATGCATGGACAGCTGCACAACATTCATCTCTATGGAAGACTTCCGTGCAATTCCAAGATACTCATTGGGACAAGGCTTCTTGTAAGATGTTGCTCCAGACAAGGGCCACTCTCAGATTTTTGGTCGAATTTCTTAGGGAGCAGTATGGTTTATCTCTACATAATAGAGCTTGTTTTGCATTTTGTGAAACTGAGGATAAATACTCATCTTTCTTATGATATCATTCTTTGATTGTTTGGGTTGTGAGGAAATTAAGTTCAGGATCTTTGACCAGTATAGGATGTCGGTGGAAGCACTTGGTTTAGTACTTAAGTGAATGTCCGATTTTTTGAACTGTTATAATGCTTAGTAGGGTTAAGCCTGGTTCTAGATTTTTGTTCTAGATCCGGCTTGTTAATGTTTTTTTGGGGGGAGGGATTAGCAATATAGATCCGAGAAGCTTTAGTACATAATGTGTGATTCCTTAACATAAACGAATAATATAATACCAAACTTTGTATCATTTGGATGTTTCTTAATGAACACATTATTATTATTATTATTATCTTTATTATTATTATTATTATTATTTGGCGTATCCATAGTTATGGCCAGTAGACCTCTCATTTTTTTTTCCTCCTCAAACTTGACCCCGCAGTCTGGGATCGCACTTATATTTCTTTACCTTATGGCATCCAGTTCACTAACTTACCCAGCAAGGTATGATGCAGCCTCCGTTGTAGAATAAGGTTCCACACATACCCTCTTGGCCCTCGATCTAGTCAAAGAGGGAGAACTATGAATACTGGTTGTGACAATCCTTTATTAGCAAATTAGTTTGGGCACTTAAGCATAAATATTCCTTCGCTTCTCGAATCAAATTGTATTTAATTTTATTTCATGGACTCTTGTTTACAATATGCTATTTTATATATCCTATCATTGTATTATTATTATTACTATTAAATACGAAACAAACTAACAGACATTTATAAAATTTAGAACTGGAATTGTTGTTGATATATATCGACTTCGTGGATTTAGCCACAGGCAAAGTCCAGCTCTTGAGCCTTAAACATACCCACTGAACTTCAGCCTAAATATTATAATTTCTATTGCTACAAACAAGGTACAAACATACGATATTCAGGGGAGCCACAATAGAAAAGTCTTAGGTCGCAATTTTATTCATAACCACTATCAATCTACTAATAATGATTTATTTTTCTTTCCTTTTTTTTCACTTTTTCTTACTCCCTGGTAAGTGGAAGTATTGCGATCGTGTCGAATTTTCGAAATTGAGTTTTCACCGGAAGGAAATATATATTTTGATGTGTTCAATGTGCATGATAAAGTAGTGTCTAGGAATTGGTCTAGGTTTGGTATATAGGTGCTCAGCATTCTCTCAATAAATGGAAAAGTCGTAGAAAAGTCTAACTTCACATTTCATTTAAATCCCAGGGACGGAACCGACAATAAGGTTTTTGATCAAAATCGATCTAACAGGAAGTACTCTTTACTCAATGGATATTTCAGTTTTTCGCAGTTTATTCAAAAATCGCTCCAAAGATTTTTTTTCTTTAAATTTTATATAAATCTGTTAAATATAAATTACAGTGATCTATAACTTTTCTGGGAAAATTTACACTTCGCTACGCCATAAAAGCCTCAAAAATCTTGGTTTCAGCACGAAGTGGAAGTGACAGTTATAAATATTCAATAATAATGCCTATCTAGTTTGAAGAAAAAATTGACGAATTAAAAATTAGAGTACATTAGATTATTTGTGGATAAACAACCTTAATGTAAAATATTCTACAAATTGTATCATATTAGATTTTGTAGACTACACTCTGGCAGTTTTATTATTTAGTACTAAATTAATTATTTATATATTTCAAAGGCGGCAAATTCTTATTTTATTAGGAAATTTCAATACAATTTGATTTTGGTTATTATTTTCAAGAAATTTACATAAATGAATGGATGGTTAATAGTTAAAGATGAAGTAGTGTTTAATTGCTAGGCATTTAGATAAGAATCCAACTTAAAATGTCTATTTAATAACTTCCTGCATGCTGTATTTCCTGTTATTCTTCAAAATATTTCTGTTTTGCTTATTTAGGTTTTATTTATATCTGCATCCATATCCCTAAAATTCCCTGCGTCTTAGTTTTATTTATTTTGATTATATCAATATCAATTTTTTTCTATATATCTATATATCTATTGTCCAATATCTATATCTATATATATTGGAGATATACATAAAATTTTAACATATACCTCCCACTTGTCTTGGAAAGAGCCCCACATAGAAAAAACCAATTTTTTTTTTTTTTTAGATTTAAGGCGCGTCAATATCCATAGTCATTGGGCGCCGGGAGCCTTTTCAGTGCACTGCCGGCCTCCGAACAGTGTTTATTCGCTACAGGCAACACTGTCCATCACCGAACAGTGAGCTGTAGAGGCTCTAGGAAGAAAAAAATCTAAGGGGTAGCGCTGGACTCGAACCTCCGCGTGCGAGTCCAACACTCTAACCACTGAGCTAATCCCTTCCCAAACCAAATTATGATCAATTATTTTTTATTAATTGCAGAAATTTCGGAACTAACTTTCTTATTTCAAATTGGACCATATATTATTTTAAAGAATTCTTTAACGATTTGTTTTTGTTTTGTTTTTTTTTTTCATGAAAAATGGCTATTGAACGGGAAAAATCCGTTGAATATTCGCTGAGATATTCAATTTTGAATGTAGAGAAATTGTCTACCTTCTGGTTCCTATTATTCCGTTTAATAGCAAAAGTATATTCACATTAAAATTTTGTTTTAGATATCCAAGATGGTCAACACTGCTTTTATTCTGATCATTTATATTGAAACTAACGGGAAAATTTGCTCCTATATAGATATTTCTATTGACCTAGAAACACTTCAATAAAAGATGAATGAATTAACATTTTCAATGGATCGTTGTTCTATCTTCCATTGCTTAAATTGTTGATATAATCAAGCGCCACGCCTTTTATAGATAAACAATTTCCATTCATCATTAGACGTTGAAAAACCATTCATACAATTTCCGTACAATAAGGAGTGTTCCATGATTGGAGAAATTAAACCAGAAAAATACATCAATCAGGGATAATTTAAGGGGCAGTAGGCGGAGAAATTCCAATATCCTCATATTGTTCTTTGTTCTTTTTATTTGTCTTTCTTACAATAATCTAAATTTTCTTTATAGTGTTTGTTTTTATCCAGCTGCTATTTTTATATCTTTTTGGAAAGAACACAGTTATTTATTTATTTAACCTCCAATCTACGTGCATATTTTACGAAATGAAACTTAGGCTACCAGAAAAGATCCTTATCCTGTAAGTTAAATTATAATACACAATTAAAAAGTAAATGATTCAGCTGAAAACATTACGTTTGGTCATTTTTCTTATAAATATTTGATTTGATATTTATTGTTGTAAGGCAGTTGATGAAATTTAAATACCTATTTTAAGGAAGGGATTAGCTCAGTAGTAGCGCACTGGACTAGCAACGCAGAGGTCCCGGGTTCGAATGCAGCATGCCGCCCTTAGATTTTCTCTGCCTAGGAGCCTCTACAAATCACTGTCCGGTGATGGACAGTGTTGTCTGCAGCTAGAGAACCGGCTGTGTAGAGGCAAGTCACCGGGGGGGGGGCACAATAGCTCTTTCAGCTCGCAGTGCTATAGTCCTCTAAAACGATCTAATTAAGCCTCTGTTATTACGATCATGTCAAATATTCCAAATTTTGTTTTCACCGAAATACCTATTATGAGATTTCTGAATATGAAAAAACCTTGTGTGAAACACCCAAGCTATGCTGTTCACTTAAATACAAACTTACATACATACATAAAACACACATGCGCAGACTATTAAAAAAAAAAAACACTTTTTCCTAGCTAAAAAAAGGAAAAGTCCCAGAAGGTTTAAACTTGACTTGATTCCATTTGGATACCAGTTTTACATCCGACCCTAAGAGTTCGTTTAAAATTCTTAAATTGGAAAATACGACTTCACTGAATGTTTTTTTTTTGTGTTTTCAGTTTTTAGCAATTTTCTCAAAACAATTGTCTTTAAACTTTTAACAGGGCACACTTTAGTAAAATACACGGTTTTATTACCTACGTACATTAGTGATATTACTAGATTAGCAAATTGGAAGAAAATCAGTTAAATTGGTAAGTCAGTGCTGTTTTACCAAATAGATTATAGAGTTTTTTCAATTTTTTTTTTAGAAAACGGCTTCAATGGTTTTAAGCGGGGAAAAATTGATTTTAAGGGGGATTTTGAGATAATCTTTGAACCTGAGTAAAACCCAGCAAGTATTATCTTCACCATATTTATATATATATAACTCAGGCAATGTTTAGTAATAATTCCATGTTTGAAGGATTTCAAATCAATTAGAATTGTGAGAAATCAATAAATGACAATTAGGACTTTAAGAGGCGCATTAAGAGAAATTAATGTGAATGTGAATGATTCACACCAGATTTTTCAATAAGAGCTGTAAAAAATAGCACACTCACATTGGTTCATATTTACTAGTTGCCTAGTAAATTCACTTTTCTATTCATGTGGAAATAATTATTTTGTTCTTCTTTTATTAGTTTTGTTTAAAGTTGCTCTTCTGTTCTCTACCCCCCTTGTAATTCTTTTAGTTCTTTCGGAAAATTAGAGTCGATAATTATTATGAATTAATTAAGTAAAGTAATGCCTATATTTTTCAGGCGGGCTTAACGTCCAGCTACCAAATGGGGTTTTCGTGGACGAGGGGATTGAAGCACATACTAGATAATCTAAATAGTTTAGGATAATTAAACCTAAAAAATCAAAATTATTACGACAATTTGTTATAAAGAATTTCCTCAAAAATCTCTTTAACATTCCAAAGATCTCTGAAGCAATTCGTTTATGAATATGTATCTTGCTGGGTGAATATTATGTCCCATAATACAAACATTTTTTTTTTATGAATAAAGGGAATTGATTATTTATCTACAGCATATAATAAAAAATAGTCCATCGATTCACATGGGCTTTATTGGGTCGCAAAGGGTGGTTAAATCGATATTATATATATCTGAGATTAATTTTAATCCGAATATATATATTCTAATTTAATCTAGATAAAGCTAAATGAGTGCTATAATTACGTTTTGAATATTATGTATTCTTAAAGGAATTTAATTTTAAATTAATAATTGATTAATTTATTTGTTTGTTAAACATTGATAACATATTTTGTAAATTAAATTATTTTTTTCTGTAATTAGTAAGATTATTCAAAAGCACAATATTTAGTAATCAATTTTATATTACAAACAAAAAGAACAGTAGCAGTGCTTGTTTAAATTTGAGAAGTATATATATATGTGTGTTGTGTGTAGTTACATATATGTACAACAATTGTAAAAAACATGTTAATAAACGACCTTCCTTCTGACCTATGACCTATTGTACGTATGTGTCTGGGTCTGTATTTAAACAAACATATATATATACATACAAACATATATACTCACACTGTAATAGAGAATGTTTTGTGCGGGAGTTAGATATAGTGAGCCCATTGACCGTACGCCCCCACTCAATACTTTGGGTCATACCACTCTTTCTCTGTCTCATACTCTCTCTTACTTTTCCCTCACTCTCGTTCTGGATCGTGTTTGTATCGGGTGGGTTGTGTGATATGAGTGGGATGATAGATAGATCAGCAAAGGATAGGATAGCATATAGTAGAATGTGTAGGGACATAACACATTTTAACATCACAAAAATGGAGTTTGTAGTAGGATTGATAGTAGATATAATATATATATCTATATATATCATATATATATATATATATATTGTTGTGTGTGTGTGTGTGTGTATGTATTTTGTGTGTCTCCCGCCAAATCATATATGTAGAAAGACGTAATAGTAGACTGGACTGTAGGGAGTGCGGAGAGGAAGAAGCCTAATACATACATACACACACACCACTCAGTAAAGCATCAGTGATTGTTCTTGCAACACCAAACAAACCTGTGTGTATGTATGTGTGTGTGTATGTGTGAGTGTGTTTGTTGTGTAAATATATATATGTGTCTGTAGATATATATAGTTCTAAAATTAGATACTGGCCGGCCGAGTAGCTAGAAAGTGGCCAGACGGACGCCACTGGGAAGATACTTCTGACGCCTGGACTCCTCTATATACACGCCGCAATAACTAAAGAGCAAAAGGAGGTGGTAACAAACAACGGGCCAAAACGGGCATCTTTATCGTCCATGTGCGGTCGTCGGTCTACTCTCTTGTTCGGAGAGTACTAGCTTACTTGGTCCTCCAAGGATTTCTTCTTACACGAACAGAGGACGATCTTTTTAGCCCCTTTTGTAAAACGCCGGACAAGTGAAGTGTGGCGGGGGAGGGTAGAGAGAGACGTGCGGCACCGTACGACTAAATAATTATTTAAACTGGTCCTTCCCTTTTTTGGCTACGTACTTATTCTTCTCCTGCTTCTTCATGTTCTTTTGATATATACCTGGGTTATTTTTTTTTTTTTTTTCTTTTTTTATATTTTTTTACCTTATACATTTTAGCACACGTTCTATCAAATATTTTTCTTGCTGTGTTAAGTGTAATCAATTTGATCGATTATTATAGGATATTGAAGTAATAAAAAATTATTATTACGAAATTAGTTACATAATTAACAGATTATATATAAAATTATTTTTTTTAACGTTCACTATTTCATTCTCTCCCTACCCCCCCTCCGGATTCAGTAAAAACATATTAGACATCATTGTAATATAATAAAATTATATAGTATTATTTTCTAAAACTATTATCAGTGATAGTTATATCAGTAATTACCCCCGTAAATTATAATCAATATAGATTAAAACAGATTTATATTATGTTACTAACCAGAATTGTAATTACTGTCGCATTAATTATTATATTTTTCCTATAATCTACAGCATGTAATAAAAAATAGTCCATCGATTCACATGGACTTTATTGGGCCGCAAAGGGTGGTTAAATCGATATTATATAAATAAACATGTATAATCGTTAATTAATACTACTAAATAACTAAGTGTGAGAATGATATTTGTAAATTATTTTTACGAATATACTGTCTGTAAGCAATGTAACCAGAGGTAGTTAACCAACCCCCTCAGACAGGTTAATGTCTGGTTTTTATTATTTTGTATACTGATATGTAAAATTTTTAAACTGTTCATCAGAATACAGAAGACAGAATTTTTTCCCTCTGGTTACACATTTCGCTCTAACATATTGCAGCAAATTTTACATTCTATTAACTTTTGCAGCATATATAGCATTCAAATTTTGTCATATTGAAGGATGACTTCACTGTGATTAGTTTCGATGTCTAGTACAACTGTAGCCAATGATTTTTTTTAAAAGAAAAATAAGTCACATTATTCCACTTTTGTACAAAAAGTTAGAAATTTATTTAATAAGAGAGTAAAATGCCTTTTTTACACACGCGATGTTCAGGTTTGCCCACACGAGCAACCTAGCAGGTTTTTAAATAGCTAAAACTATTTAAAAAAGACTATAAAAATCTGGTAAGACATGTAAGGTTATCTCTAAGAGAATATTGTTTAATGAAAAAGGGGAAGTTTACCTTCAGAAAAGTAGTAGATTAAGTAGTAAGTTAAAGTTAAACAAAATTATATTATGTTTTTCTGATATTTCATTTTCTTGTTGAATTGATTTTTGAACTATTATTTTACTAGTATTATTACTTTCTCTCACTAATAATAGTAGGAGGAAAGTATTGCGATCGTGCCAGATTTTCGAAATTGGGTTTTCACCGGAAATACAGGTTTTGTGGTCCCCTGAGTCCAAAGAAGTTGTTTTCTGAAAATGGGTTTAAACTTGGTATTCCGTGCATGTACTGCTACCGCATCAGACACGAAGCTTTCGGGCAAAATCGATCAACCGTTAGTGCAATTTCACTAGTGTTTTTTCCGTTTTTTTTTGTAATTTTCTCAAAAACAGCTCCAACGATTTTCTTTAAACTTGGTATATTAACTATACATACAAAGAGCTACAACTTTTATTTAAAACATTTCTCCGCCAAAATTCATTTAAGTAGGAGGGGGTAGGGGTTATATTTCCTCAAAGTGCTATTTCAGTTCAACAATGGGCCATACAATTCTGTCAACTACATAATATTAATTAGAATTGTATAAGTTGCCAAAATTCCCAGTTTGGAGAAAATCGGTTGACCGGATATGTGACTTTACTGAATAGGTTTGTTTCGGTTTTTTTTTGTGATTTTCTCCGTAAAAATGCCAACGGTTTTGCCAACGGTGAAGAAAATTTGTCATTTGGCAGTAAGAGAACGTCATGTGAGTGTTTCACACCAGATTTTTGTTTTGTTTGTATTTTTGGACTGGAAGAAATGAATAAATAGCACGTTTTGGATTTATTTTGGTTTATGATTTAAAAAGCATACTGTTCACTACTTTTTGGGGAAAAAAGTTTATATTATCGTATTATAATAATAGTATAAAGCCTAGGTTAAAAACCCAAAAGCCCCTAGCCAGTAAAGTTGAGGAAATAAGTGCACAAAACGGGCTTCAATCGGAAGCGAGGTTGGCTCTGCTGGACATCCTCTCTCTAAAGCAGAAACATATGGCAGAATCCAAGCTGGATCTCCTTCAATCGGTAAATAAAGCCGACACCCTCGAATGGGAATTGCGCGCACTGGCTCAAGAAACCATATGTACGCGTCACCCCGCTGAACAATGGCTGCATTTATACACAGATGATTCTGCCCAATCAAGTAACAGTAATGCAGGGGCCGGAGTGTACTGTGAATCTTTCTCGCCCTCTGCGCCGGTTGGTGCAAATTCCACAAATTTTGACGGAGAAGTCAAGGCTATTTCAATGGCTTTAATGGAAGTGGCAAAAAGGACAACTCCACCTAAGTTAGTAATTTTTGTGGATTCCCAGGCGGCAATATTAACAGTTTCCAGCAGGGATTATACGGTCAGCAGGGAGGTGATCGTGGCAAGGAAACATGTAGACAAATTGATCTCAGGTGGATGCCATATGGTTCTGCAGTGGATTCTTGGCCACTGTGGCCTTTTTGGGAACGACCAAGCTGACAAATTAGCGCGGCAAGGAGCATTACAACAGCAGCCGTATCCACCTCTACCACTCTCCTCTGCTAAACGCATCATAAAATCCCGAATGAAGGAGCTGGTAAGAGCAAGGCAGGTGAGCTAGGCTGAAGGAAAGTCATGGGGGAGTCTCCTCGTTACTCCCCTCCCACAAGCACTGTGCCGTACTGATATGGTCGCAGACTTCAGCATGGTTTTTTGCAGGTCCACTTGTTCCGCATTGGAATTGTCCCCTGTGCGGGATTGAAGATATGGACGCCCAACACCTGCTTCGTTGTGCAGGTTTGGAAGATGTACAGAAGAATGATTTGGACGATTGCAAATACGCGAGCAGATTATATTGGGTTGCAAGGCGCCGAATGATGAGAAGTCAGTAAGGGCGCCGCGCGTTGTAAAAAAATAAAATAAAAATAATAATAATAATAATAGTATTGTATAAATTTCATCTGAACCTTAAAATTTTGTTAATTGAATGTTGGCAACATTGTGCTGACTTTTAATATCTAGGGATAAAAATTACTTACTTCTTTAGCCATTGTATTAGTAGAATAATAATTATTGTCACATTGTCCAACTATTTGGAAAAAAAAGAATTATTCTTTTAGTAAATAGCCGGTAGTGCCTTAGAGTCACACAACCCCACAATACACACCAGTATGGCACGGTCTCAATCTTTACTATAATGACGCAAGTTTTAAAGTTATAATAAACTTTTATTATTAATAGACATATGCTATTTTTTATAATTATGTATCATTATATTATATTTATTTTTATTGTTTTCAGTAAATATTCTGTATATTTAATGATTTAATAAATACAAAAATAGTAATTTAGTAGGCGTATACAAATGTTCACTTAACGCCTCTTCGGCTTCCTTATATTATTCATAGGAAGGCAAAAACAAAAGTCCGGAAATACATCATTACCAAGTTAATCATCTATAAGATAACAAAAAATGAAATTTTAAAATAAATGAAACCAGAATAGAAATAGTATTATTATACAATATAGATGATGATATATCCTGTGATAGAGCTCTGTCTTATCAATCATCACCTTCAAATAGTACATTATGATTGTATTAGTAATAAATAATAGATGTGATTAATTCAAATTTCACAATATTATAAATGCTATTAATAGTCTTTGAAAACAATACAATAAAGAGCGTAATATTTGTTTACGTACATAAACGCCTATATACACGCACGCACAAGAAAAAAAGGAAAAAAAAAAAATTGAATATTTTCATTGAAATTCATATAACGGCTGCATGCCAGTTTTTCAACAACTATTATATATATACATATATGTAGTACGTATTTAAAATAACTAACTTAGTGTTTGTGTAATTTTGTTGGCAAAGAAACTTGGAGGTTGGCGCCTCAGCGAATATAAAGGAGACTTTATTATTAAAAAAACATTCCATAACAATAACAATAAGAACAATAACAACAACAACACAGACTAGGGCGGTGGTGGAGGTGGAGCAACTTGTATGGAGCACTGTGGTGACACAAAAATTCAAGGTTCTGTGTGCTTTATTTACAAAACAAAAACAAAACGAAAAAACAAAAAGAAGGTATTTTACAATTTGTAAATTTATTTGCTTTTGTTTTTGCTTTTCTTTTTTTGAGGGTTATATTTTATGGTTGTTGATTACGTCAACAAAACAAAACAAAACTCTGGTGTGAAACAGTCACACGACTTTCTCATACTGTAAGTTAATACAATTATAAAGTTGTCAAATTTTCTTTAAGCTGTAAATTTTTTCTTTTTCTCCTGAGCTCTAATGTAAATATAGAAAAGGGTGGATTTATAGTGCTGTGTAGATATCCTTGGTTCAGGTAGTCACTTCACTGTAGTAGTTACGGTGTAGTCCAGAAAGCCAGTGCCAGTAATATCGAAGGAATGGAATTGAAAATTTGAAAAATTTAACGTCACAATTTTCTCATTTTTTTTTTTATTGTTTCAAATAAAAGTGATAGTTTATATCTGCGCGGCTAGCATGTTTCCAAGACAACAAAAAAACAACTTATTGTTAAAAACGGAAAATCAAGTTTAAACTTTTTGCGATTTTTCGTTTTTGAGATATTTGTATATTTTGTTCGCACATACACACACGCACACACAGACCTTGCAAAAAAAAAAAAAACATTTTATTCGTACTCAGGCAATGTGAATTTTGGGCCAGTGTTTCCGGTGAAAATCTGTTAAGCGAAAATTTGAACATCGCAATATTTCCTCCCCTACCAGCAGTAAAAGAAAGTAAACATTTTAATTGCGTAGTCTTCTATAAATGGTCAAACTATTTCTTCAATTTTTTTTTTGTAATGGAGAAACAGGATATCAACTAGTATTGCAATTTAATAAGCTAATTATTTATTTATGTATTAGTGCCATTATTATATAAAATTGGTGGTGGTGGAGGGGGCAACTAGACTCATAAAATAAAACAAATACAAAAAAATAAATTACTATAAAAAAGGCCAACTATAATAGACTATGTTTACATTTTCTATATCCTTTAAGCTAGTAGATTTATTTGACGCAAAAAACTACTAGAATTACTAAACATTCAGTCTTCATTCTTATATATCTGATTCATTATTCAGTGTATTTTCTTTTATAACAATTACGTAGTTTTAATGGTTGATAGTTTAGTGAAATGGTTGATGTTCTTTTACTATGACACATTTCTGTTTACAAAATTTGTTTATGTCTTTTAATTATGGACAACCTTCACTGATATTTCACATATTATATCATTGTTCTGCCTTTAAAAAAATAAAACAAAAAATAAATAAAAAACAGTCTTCAAAATTTCCACTCAGAGAATAATTGCGTACTGCAAATTGTAATAAAAAATAAAGAAATATTTTACCATAGATGCGTGTGCTGAGCGTAAAACTTAACGAGTTGACCGACTTTTAAAGCTGGACTGAAAACTTAACGTCATCATCCCTCTTCAGGTGGCTGCATGTACGAGAATTAGGCCAGCAATTCTTGAGGGTACTGACGATACTCTTATTCGTCGGAGCGTAAAAGCTATGTTAGGACTTCCAGCGCAGTGTTTTACGCCTTTCGTCGTTGCTGTGGACTATGTCTGTGAATTAGAGATTCCACAACAATGAATGATTGCTTAGAAATTAGCGTGATTTCTCGTTAATCTGATCCACTCAACCTTCGATTTCAGTGCCGAGATTTCAGAATGTGTTGAGCGTCTTGGAATTGAAATCGGTACGAAATGAGATCAAAAATATAAAGAAAATCCTGCAGAACTTTAGAGAAAGTGTCTTTAATGACTGGTCGAACTGCAAATGGCAAGAAATAGATAAGTCACTTAGCGGAAATTCCAAAGGCTAATTTTTTATGTGAAAAAAAATTTCTGGGTCTGAGTGGACGAATGCCATTAAACTGAATATAAATTACACCTTTTAATTATCCATAATACTGAATAAATTAGCCATAATGCAATCCATATCGGAGTGGTATTTGTTGTAGAAAATCTGAATACCATAATATTCCTCGAAACCTGCTGAAATTATTTTTATAGAAAAAATGTTTCAAATCAAAATTAACGATCTATATGCTGCTTATGTTATAAACCAAAAATGTTTCTAGTTTAAATAAAATCATTCGAAATGATTCTATCTTTATTTATTGGTTACCCCTCTATGCATTAACTTACCAAAACAAAGTACCAAAGTCTGAACAGCCTATGGCTATCAGATATCAAACGTCAGTACTTTTTCTTCTAATTAATTATAATATCTCTAAATCTTCTTATTGCATAACTGCACTTTAGGAATTACTATGGTGAGCTCATTGTACTTCCCGATTTTCTTTACGTTAAAAGTTATCCCTAATTTCCAGTTTAGGTTCATGCCACCCTGTAACAGACCTGGTGTTGTACCTTGGGCTCTTCATTGACAAAAGACTCACGTGGAACCCACACACAAGACTTAAATGACAAGCACAGACCAAAAGGGCCAAACTTCTTTACAGACTTATCGGAAGACGATCTAAATTACCTACAGAAATCAAAAGACTGATATATATTTCTATAATCAAACCAATTCGGACTTACAGACTTGAATTGAGGGGTTCAGCTAAACCTACCAACTTACGAACCATTCAGATATTCCACTCTAAGCTATTTCGATAGATAGTTAATGCTCCTTTCTATGTCTCAAACCTTATGCTCCATAATGACCTCAACATCCGTTTCGTACAACAACTTGCCAAGACAAAATATCATAAACTCCATACTACTCTCTCCCTTTGCTCTAATCCCTTTGTTCAATCTCTAGCCTCCACTACCATTCCTGACAATCCATCTACCGCTGGGTAGTTTCTCTCCTCCTACCTTCTCACAGCCTACAGTTTCATTTGGGGGGGGGGTCAAAGACAATTCCTAAGGAATCATATCCCCAATGCCCAAAGTCCAAGATTCCCTGTCCTCCCCCTCTCCTTCTCGAATGCCTCTAGAGGCCATTCCTTCGGTGATACCCTTCATCCAAGCTTTCCTAGGCCTGCCTTTCCTTCTCCTCTCACTAGTAATAAAATCAATGATTTTCCTAGGCCATCTCTCACTACTCATTCGCATCACGTGGCCGTACCATTTTAACTTACGTGTTTCAACGGAATACAAAATGTTTTTTTGTATTTCAACACGTCTTCGGATTTCCATATCTTTCTACAGCTTCTTCTACAGAAATCCATTTCTAAGGCCAGTAGCCTATCTTCCAATTTCTTCGTTATTCCAGTTTCATTTATTCAATATGTTATTTACTCATTGTATATATGTAAATTTCTAAATAAACCAAAAAAAAGTATCATGCCGTATTAAAAAAAATGCCTAAGAGTAAAAATTAGGCACTTACAAATTAGATGAAACTAGCATCTTTATTTGTTACATTTCCTACAAAGAGGATCATAACAGCACTGCTCTTACAACAGGAGAGGTTTCATTAGTGTTACTTTATTGTGTTTTTTGATAGAACACTTTTCAACATTAAGAAAAATTTTATGGAGTCTTCTACTTATTAGTGTCTTCAATTCTTCAAATTCCTGTTAGATAAGTCTCTCTATTTTTGATCACATGATTCTCTTTAAGTGTAATTCCTTGAATATTTGCTCATTTCTTAGTAAATCACATGAATATCCTAAGTTAGTATTTTTTAATTATCCACACAGGTTTTTCCATTATTTTATCAAGGTTATATCTATATACTGCCTTGGAAATATTGTCTGGATATGATTTTCTTGGTAATTAGATTGAATAATTTTGTCATAAATCTTTTAGAACTGTATAAACAAGTAAACATTTTATAATTTATTTGAAGTAAACAAAGATAAAAAAAAAAAAAATCTGATTTAAGTTCAGTACACGATTATTAATCCTGATTTATAGTCAGAGTAGTTTATAAAATCGCTATCAACATAGAAAGAAAGTTCGCTATTAACATAGAAAATTTTCCATTTTTTAAAAATACGAACTAAAAACTGGAATATAATATTTCTGAATTTTTTTATTATCATTGGTTTGCGGGAAATTTTAACATTTTCTTCATACATGGTCATTGTTAGTAGGCAGTACATGTAATTATAGTTATTGTTGTTGTTGGGGGGGGGGGATTCAAATTATTTATTTGAATGTGACTACTTTGTATGACAGCACATTTTACAAAAAACCTCTAGAAAACCTCTACAATCTAGTACAATGAAAGTCTTAAAATCAATGTTTTCTTCATTATTTGTAAAAATGATTCAAATATAAGAGATAGGTTTAATTTGAGATATTCTGTACACACACACACACACCTCAAACGTGAACAACTTTTTTCTAATTCAGAAGAGCACAAACACGATCCCAATATACTTCCTCTTACAGCGATTAGACCAAGTAAAAAATACCATTAGACTGCGGGACAGAGACCAATATAATTTTCCTATTAAATAGAATTTATTATATTTCTTTTTAGACAATTCTCTGATATTTTCTAGCTGTACACTGGCAATAACAAGTGCGCCTACCATATTTTTTTTGTCAGCTTACAAACTGGACTGTGCTTACAAGTTCAATATGGTAGAGAAGAGATTGAAAGTCAACATGCCTATAGTTTGCCTAAAAACAAACAACTAACCCACTTTTCGGAAGTCTATAAGTTGTACGGTCTTTGGTTATCTCTGGGACGAACCGCCCTGTTTTCTATTATCCGCAATGTTTTCTACTATTTTATTTTCTTTAATAGAGATAACTCGTTGCAACACGATTGTTTCTCATGTAAAATTAAGGTGTACTCTGATGATGATTCGGACATAGAAATGTTCGAATTACATTTCCAACGATGGAATTACATCGTGAATTATTAATACCGCCATCTATTGAACAGAAGTTTACAATTAACATTAATTGATATTATTGAGCTTGTAAAGAAAAACACTTAAGAAATTTCCAAATGTGCATCGATATAATTCCATAAAGGCGGAAGTTTAAAATAGTTTTGGCTTTCGATAAATCTCATTGTCAACAAACTTCCTGTTAAATAAGCTTTTCAATATACAATTTCTAAATAATCAACATTATATCCGGTCGTTTCTTAAGGTATAGCTGATGTAAGTTATTTTAAAATGAATGCATTTCTAAGCAAGAATGGCATTTGTGATATACCCTGAAGGCCAATTAATACAAAAATTTCATTATAGAAAACTTCTAAGTTTCATCAAAATTTACACCGTATATAATTATGTATTTATTTCCTGCTTATTATATAATTTAAATAGAAATATTGCACAATTTTTGAAAAACTGGGTGAAATTTTTTCATTAAAAGAAGAAAAAAAAGAGAAAGAGAGAAAAAAAAAACAATACGCCCTTGATACAATGTTGACAAGGTCAATAGAGAGATAATTTACCTGTTTAGTTATTCATACCACCTGATTTGTACCGGGAACTGGTGGTATGACTTACTTTATGAACCCTCCTCCTTTCTGTTCTAACTAGTTACTTATTGAGTGAGAGAGACACGGAGAGACATACCTTTTATTACTTAACGATTTCAAGTAATAAATAATTTTTATTGCATAGTATTCCATTATTAAATTTACTTTTTTAATTGTTTACAAATAATAATTAGATAATCAATTAATTTAAATTCAAATGTTTTAACAAATATATTTAATTTTAATTAACACAAATAATTCAATATTCTAATTGAATAGTTAATTATTTTTATGCTATAAAATTACCATCATAGAATTATACAAAACCCAAGGATTTTTTTAATTTTTTATATTCCTTGCAATAAATTCTGAACAAGCCCAGTTCAAAAACTGAATGTCAATGCTATTTGATCAAATATTTAATTTCCAGAGCATTTCTTGTACCAAAATATAAGTATTAAGTAATAATAGTGCTCTTCAGTAGTAAAATGCAACTTCATCAGATTTAAGGGAGACATGTTTCAGTAAAACAAAAATTCTAAAAAAAAAAATGAGTGAAAAGTTCAGTTCAGTTCACAAATTTTGTTATCTTTCTGCCAATAAACTGATCCCACTTTAAATATTTTGTTTACAATTTGGTGTACATATTACATGACTACATTTGTGATCTAGGCAATGTTTTTAATTCGGTATTCATACCGGAATTTGTGATTTGCAAGAAGAGGAAGTAATAGCGTTCGTGTCAATTTTAGAAATTGACTTTTCACCGGAAATCAAAAAAATATTTTTTTTTTTATAGAAATGGATGTCTGTGAAAATCGCAGAAGCTTCAAACTTGGTATTTCGTTTAAATTCCATCCTGGAACCCGACGTATAAGGTTTTAATAATAATTTAAATAAATCTATCAACCGGAAGTAACATTTTGCTGAATATTTTTTTTTTTAGTTTTTGCGATTTTCTTTACACTTTTTACGTTAACTATAAATTCATATTAAGAGCTAAAACTTTTCTTCCGGGAAAATTCATTTTATGTTTTGGGGCAAGTTATGAGGTTGTTCATTCCTCAAAAAAAGACATGTTATAAAAGTTTAGATTTGGTGTGAGTGTTTCATTTTTTGTAGTTAAAATGGAGTGACAAAAATAATCCATTGTGACTTTCCCTCCAACCTTAACACATCATTTCCGGTGGGAAATCAAGTTACATAAAATAAGAAAAGCTTATTTTTTAAAGCATAAAATAAGTAAATACTTAAAAATTGCCACCACGACATCTCTCTGAACATATTCTTAATGTAATTTAGACATAAATTAATATCATTTAAAAATCAGCATGATAAATAAAAACGAATACATTTGATTTCCTCCAATATTTATTGGCAGTCGTTTGCTGCCAACCTTCTTACATATCAAGTTACTTACATATTTTCTTGTATTAACCCTGCTTGTATTTCACACTTATTTATTACTTGTACAAGCTTTGACTGTCCATAAACTTTGCATTGCCTTTCTTCAAACTTTATCTATTCTTATTAGTACAGTATACTCCTGAAATAACTTATCGCTCCCACCCCCAAATAAAAATGACTTGATAAAACACTGAGCATACTTAACAACACTATTAAAATTTTATAAAGTATTCTTCAAAACATGCTATTTATTATACACTATTTTCTAATGTCCAATTATAATTTATAATAATTCCACTTTGTCATTAAAAACACACATAGTAACATAACCTTATAACCTCTCCACATATATACCTCCGCGCAGTGTTCTTTTGTTAGAAAGACAACGAGAGAACTGTCCACTTATCGAAAAGTGAACTTTTCGAGAGAGAAGTTTGAAGGGGAGAAAATTGAAGGGCAACGACGGCTGGATCCAAACGTTCCAATCCGCCATACTGCCATTGGACCTAATCAGCCACTGCGGGACACAATCCGTCTGAGTCTGATCCTTGCATCCTACTTTACAAAATATAGCTCTTCATTTCGTTGATAAATTAGGCAAAAAATGCAAATAACTGAGCAATCATAATATAGAGCCAGATTTAAGCAAGTAGAACATTTATTTATCAGGAATATAAATTCCGAAAAATCTTGAGTTTTATGTCACTTTTGATTAAGATATTGCTAGATTTAATTAAATGGATAGCACATTGCTGTTCCCTCGCCTGGGGTTTGCAACCAGGCATGCACTCCTAATTTCGACTTACGACCCTCCCGGTTCCTAACAAAATATAATTTTTATTCATATTTATTTTCATATATCTCCATATACCTTTATTTTTTATTTTATAAATTTGGAAAATTTCTTTACAGAAATGTACTAGTAGTTTGGAAAAGCTTTCCAGTCAGGTTTTCAGTTTTTCCTTGATAATACATAAGTTAAAGTGTGCATCTGATGTATTAGATACAATGCATACATTCCTTGCTTTTAGAAACATTTTCAATTTGAATAAATGGAATATTTTCCTATGTTTTTACATAGGGCAAAGCATTTCCGGTACATATGTTTATAAGTAATTTGATGACCGCATTTTTTATTTTATTTTTTTATTATCCAGTAGATGCCTGTGGTTAACTCCGACCAAATTCATTAAGACTGTAGTCAATATTTTTAGAAGAAAAAAAATTGTAATTAATTTTGTCTGAATTATTTTTTTTTTTCTTGATTTTGTTTTTAGTTAATTCAAATTGAATTTAATATGTATATCTATTATTTGAATAATGTTTTGTTTTGATTACATTGCACTAATTTATTCTTATCATATCAAGCGTTTATACATTTTAATAAATACACTTTGTATAAAATGAAATTTAATTTATTGCATAATTTTCTTGCTTATTTTATTTATTAGAACTATCGTAAATATAGTAGACCAGTTATTGCATTTTAATGGTTCACGCTTCATTGGTTTATTGATTTTGATGGGAAGTAACATAAAAGAAATAATTAACTCCATATAAATAATAAATAAACAACTTATGTAATTATTTATTTATTTATTAAATACTACACCAGCCTTCTCTCTTTTTCTCTTAACTTAACATAAATTGATAACATATGTTTTAGTTGCGGAATCTCCCAATGACCTTTAAGTTTTATTAAAACTGTTTTAAATGCTTCTCCCCTATTTCTCATTAATTAGTTTTTTTATTTATTTATTTTTATAAATCCCCTTGGGAATTTATCTCTATTAATAAATAAAAAAATTTACCCTCATTTAATGTTTTTATAGTGACAAGAAGGTTAGTTAAAATTAGTGCCTTTTTAGAGAGAAAAAAATCTGTTATGGAACACTCACACGTAATTATAAATTGGAGAAAAGTGTCATTAAAGTGGGAAATATTGACTGAGTGATGGTGGGGATACAATGTTGTCTACCATCTTTGATCCAGATATGAGCACAAAAACATTTCACAATCTCAAATAACATTTAAAATGTAATGGCACTGATTTCACCAAACACCGAAAAATGAATTTCTCCGGAAAATATTTCGAACAAAACTGGTCAATTTTATATCTGTGCATTTAGCTTCCATGTTTAAACAAAATCATTGCAGCCGTTTTCGAGAAATTCCCCCCCCCAAATACCTCTGAAAATCTGCTCTGTAAAGTTACACTTCCGGTTTTACGATTTTTTCAAATTTGGAATTCTATCAATAAACTTAATGTAACTTAACTTAAGATGATATAGATAGCAGAACCAAGATTGTACTGAATTGGTACTTTAGAGTTACGAATCTTCGAGGATTTGTATCCATTACTTAACGATGAGCGTAGCTTTATAATTTTACTTAAATGATTGGTAGTTCATAGTTCCTGTGAAAATGCTCTTCTTTCTGGTCTATTTATTTTTTTACTGTAATTAAGATATGTTATCCAAATTTGTTCAGACTTCTGTCAGAATATAGCTATGCAAAAGAGGGCCACCTTGTGTTGCTGTGCATAATTCAAAGAAAATAGAAGTTGGATCCTTATTGTATTGCTTGGTTTACAATAACAGAAGAAGTGGAGTTTTTGACTCTGACTTTGACTTTTCTGATTTTTTTCCATCATAGCTTGCTTCATTTTGCTGGTTCTGACGGGTGATTGGTTCTGTTCCATTGTTAAGTAAGGCTAGAGTCCAGACTTCAACTTTATATTTCTGTCACGTACCACACTACTTCATACTGATATTTTATATTATATTTTGTATATATTATATTATTATATTTCATACGAAATTGATATTTTTATACTTTTCAATCTATTGCAGTATTGAAATATTAAAGTAATTTTAAATATAATGGAAAAGAATTTATCTTTCTCGGGAGTTGATCAAGAATTCCATGTAGAAGTAACAATTGTATTATTGAGACAAACTGAATCACTTCTGGGCAGCCATGAACGGAAAATATCCAAGGCTTGCACCAGTCTGAGCACAAATAGGCTACGATATGTTAACGGGTTTCCTTATAGCGTGTTGGAAATACACAGGACATGTAATAAACCTGGATGGCGTCTGTAGATTCTGTGGAGAGATGGAGGCTACACAATTACGCATCTTCTTTCTGATGACACTATCATTTTTTTCATGTCATATGTATTTCTAAAAGAAATAAACCTTGAATCGGTTTCATACACTTAGAAGAAAATCTTCAGCTAGGCACCAGTAGGGTACGCAATAAATCTTCATGATCCCTGGAAAAGTAATCTTATTGAATTTAAGGATGTACCAATCAAATATAACGAGAAGCACTTGTCTGGATGTGCAGAAAATATATCATTAGTTCTGATGTGCGGATGGAATTTGTGCGATAATTTACATTTTTAAATGTATCAGCCTTTTTACTTTCTCAAACTGCTGCAAGAGAAAGTACTGTGATCGTGGCAAATCTTCGAATTTACGTTTTGATATAGATTTTGTGAAGTCTTCTTATTAGGAACAACATTTTTCAACACGTTGCGTATATGTGAACAAAAACCGCAAGAAGCACGGATCTAATATTCCGTTTAGGTACCACCACCGAATCTGAAGGTTTCGCTGTTTTTTTCGTATTTAATTCGGAAATGGCTCCAAGGATTTCCTTGAAACGTCCTTTCTTCCACTGCATACATAAATGCCTATCACTTTTATTTGAAATATTTTTCCAGGAAAATTGATTTTTCTGGAATTCTGAGGAAACTGTGTTGTTAGATTTCTAATGTTACTGAGATCTGATCTAGGCGCTGCGACTTCTGGACTCCAATGTAATGAAATTCAAGATACCTATAGGTTTTGTCTGAAAAACCACATGCACCTCTCACCACTATATTTATGTTGGGGCAACCAAAAGCTGAATAAAAACTCAAATTTTAATGAAAATATTGTGAATTTTCATTGTAATTGTGACTACAAAGGGAAAACTGTGAGTGTTTCGGTAACATATTTCTCTTACCCCTAACAAGAGGAAGTATTGCGGTCGTGCCAAATTTTGGAAATTAAGTTTTCACCGGAAATACATGTTTTGTGGTTCTCTGAATCCGCGAAAAATGTTTTTAGAGAATGATCTTTAAGTGTATGTGTGTATGATAACAGAATGTCTCAAAAACGAATAGTCGCAAACTAGACATTCCATTTTTTTAGCAGATCTACCGCACCATAGATTTCGGGGGCAAAATCCATGAACCAGAAGTGAAACTGAATAATTTTTTTCAGTTTCTTATGATTTTCTCAAAAACTAGGCCAACGATTTTCTTTAAACTTCGTACACAATCATCTTACTCTTATTTGAAACATTTTCCGCAGGAAAATGGAGATTTGTTTTGTTGGAACAGTAGCGTTATTATAAGACATGGTTTTAGCACCTACACATGAAAAGCATTGATAGAATTCCAAAATTTGATGTAGATCAGTTTACCGTGAGTACGATTTTACAAAATAGCTTTTTGAGTTTTTTGAAATGTTCTTAAAAAAAAAAAAAACGGTTACAACGATTTCCTTTAAACTTTGTATGCTAACTACACAGATTTAAACATATCACTTTCATTTGAAACCCTTTCCTCTCCCCCTATTTTTTTTTTAATAGTGCGAAGTGTTTTTAAAGGCTCTCTACTGGGCCACAATATAATCATCATATCTCTGCCAAGATTAGTATAGGTTGGTACTTATCCCAATATACGTACAATTCGAATTTAAAGAAAATTCATCATTTTATATATAATTGTATTAAAAGGAGTAAGTGAAAATCGTGTGAGTGTTTCACACCAAATTTTCTATCTTTATAGTGTGTAATATTTTCCGTTTAAGTTCTTTTTTTAGTTCTCAATAATGTCAGCTGGATATCGTTCTAGTATAGATCTATTTAGAATGAATGAAAGTTAATTGTGAATGAAAGCATATTTTAGTTGGAGTTGTAAAAGGAAATCCAGTGTTAAATTGTAATTCAACAATGGTATGTTTCTCTATTAGATTGGGGCCCTATAATAGTATGGAGGACCTACTAGACTGATGCTGAACTATTTGCTGCCGGCCCTTATCATTCTATAACTAATATACGTATATATATATATTATATACTCGTGTGTAATATAATAGTAAATATACCATTGTGGCGCTCATACCAATCAGTATCAATTTAAACGTCTGGCGCCTCAACTCGCCTGAGAGGAAACTAACGATAATAAGGAACAATCTGTGTTGCATCCGGTTTTGGGTGAGAGTTACAAGGGCCGCCGTGCCCTGTCTGTCTGTATATGAGTCTGTTTTGGTGAGGGGTCGCAACTTGTACATACCCCCCCCAGTCATCTATATACATATAGAGCGAGAGGGGGGGGGCAGCAGTATTATCGCCACCGATCACTCTGTATTATTATATTTAATAAGGAAACTGTAAAATTAAGATGGATTGATCCTGAATCACTTTACTATTTGATTTGAATTTGTGATTTATATTTGCGATAGGAAGAAACTAATTTAATACCCATCATCTATTGATTCCATTTATCATAGTGCTCTTAATTTTTTTCTGTAAAACTAAATTAATAAAAGTTTGTTCTTCATTAAATTTGACAATTTAGTCAGTTTTGAATCACTGATAAAGAATTTGTAACAATGAGCGCCAAATACTTGACTTTTTTATTAAGTTTACTGATCTTATGTGAAATTTTAACAGGCCTTTCTCTTACAGTTTCATACTTCACTTGTTGATGTCAACAAGTGCAGTGCGTAACAGAAACATTAAGTTAAGTAAACTCTCTACATGGATTTGATAACTTTACTCAGACGATGGATTATAATAATTCGAAAGTGGTCAGGAATAATAGAAATATGCACGCTATCACGGATAAAATCCCAGATCTAAGAATTCCTTAAATTTTTCCCTCATCATACATCCTCAGATAAAATTAAAGATAATATCAGTAATTCTGAGCTTCTTTTTTTTTTTTTTTTTATTAAGCAATTCAAAACTATACAGACAGTATAACAAGTGAATATGATTATAGTGATATAAAAAGGGCGTGAAAGTCTTGTTAGGAGATGTCTCCCAGTGGAGGTGCTTCCTAATTATTACTAGAAAATGCTAACATGAAGTTAGGTAGTCGCAGGGCCAGGGCGTTTCAGTCTCCTCGAAGGATTGTGTGGGATAGAAAGGGAAGAGAGTTTTTGGACTAAAGGGTTAGAATGATTGTATGTGAGGTCATGGAATTTTTTGTAACGTACTTCTATTAACTGATGGACAAAAGGGATTTTGAGGTCATTTTCAGTGTGAAGGGTTAGGTTGGAAACATAGGACGGGGTATTGGTAATTCGTCTGAGGGTTTTGGATGCAGTAGGAGTTGGAATGCTTGTTAAACTCCAGACCTCGCATCCGTATATCCAGAGGGGCTTTATAATAGTGATGTAGATAAGTCTTTTGTTTTCAAGGGAAAGTTTAGACTGTCGGTCAAGTAGTCTCGAGAGACTTTTGAACGTCTGTTTAGTTCAAGTCTTTTTTAATGGTGTATGCGGATTCCATTTGAGTCTTTTGTCTAGATAAAGTCCTAAATATCGGGCTTTGTCGACTGTCGGTATTATGGTCTCATGAAGGAGGAGAGTAGCGTGACGGAGGGTAAAGGATATGCATTTGCTTTTACTGGAATCGACCTTTATCCTCTACCTGATAAGCCAATTTTTTAGAGAGATGGTATGGGATTGTAGAGCTTGAAATTCAAGACAAGAAATCTGGACAACTCTTACATGATTGATTCGGTGATTCTTTCCTCTTATTACATTTGTCGAAATCGATAATCTAATAAGATTTCGATATTTTTTTCTCTCTCTCTATCTCTCTTCTTTCTCTAACCAGTTGAAATTGTTTTATATATTTTGTCTATAAGTTTGAAGCCTGACGATTTCCTGTCGAATGATATATTTTAAGTTCTTTGTTGAGTATTGAACAAAAGTTTGCTTCGGTTAATTAATGCACTTTAACTTTCTATAATAATTTTCAATAAACAATTGCAAAAAAGTCATTTAAAAAAAACAAAAAACAAACAACCAAAGTGAATTTATTCTCATTTTCCAGTAAATACAAAGATTTATTGACAGTTTTAGTTTGAAAATAAATTAAGTTGTTACATATACATACATACATACATACTTATTTCTTTGATATAGACCAATGAAGAAAATAAAAGAAATTAACATTGACATTGTGGAAAAATACAAAATTTATTGATCACACACACGCACACACATATATATATATATATATACCGGCACCTATTACTACTTTATAAGCAGAATAACTGTGCGATGACACAATGGTAAATTAATTTTAAATTCAATAATCGTGAAGCTGTTTTATCATACTTAATAAGACCACACGTGATTTGTTTATTTAAAATATTATGTATTAACTCATTCATTCGCCAGTAGTAGATAAATACGTACATTTTAATATATATATATAATATGTATAATACATATGTGGGCATATAGTAGTGCGGTATATAATCATGCAAGCAATGAAATTCTTTGTAAATTGATTTGGAATTAAATTTCCTATGATTATATAATTATTACAATATTATAATGCAATTATTACAATATTATAATTTACAAATTTTCTTCAACTTGATATTTTTTTACTAATCCTTAATATTATATACAAATAATGTAGGTGTTGATGATTAAAGTTATTATTAAAGTTTTAGAAAAGTAGGAACTACCAGAACTGACTGTATTTCAGAGCTAAAAATATATCAAATAAAAGTGATAGGTTTATATACTTATGTGCTATTTAACTTTACATGTTTAAAGAATATATCTTTGGAAACAGTTTTCAAGAAAATTCTGGAAAATTTCGGAAAAAGTTTTCAGTAATGTTGCACTTACGAAATAACCGATTTCCCATACACGTGGAAGTTAAAATTATGCATTTAGTATAAACTTATTATATAGTTGGTAGTACTGTAAATTTTATTGAAGTGTGGCACTTTGGTGGTAAGCTTAGCCTTGTAGCTCTTTCAGAAATCCTTCTAGAAATCACTAAAATCGTGAGAAACTGTCAACTATAAAATCGCAGTTTCAGTTGAGGGATTTTTCTTCTCCGAACTCTTTGTTGTCGGTAATTTAACTGCGCCTTAATACTTTCTCTTATTGAGAGTGAAAGAGAAAGTAAACAAAAAAGTTTAGACATAAAACTATTTACGAAATTTTAATGGTGACATATTTGTTCAAACAAGTCTGCCGTCATTCATAGTTTTATTTTTTTCTTGAAATTGCTATGGCGTTTTATTTTTCATTAATTCTGACCGGTTTCCATAAGTAAGGGTCTGATTCAACAAGTTATGCTGTGATGTTGGTTTCCATTTATAAAGTTTTTGTTTCACACTTTAATACTTTTTGAATGTTATTTGTTTCAATTATAAAGTTATAATAGGCACATTTCCTTGTGAATTAACATAATCAATTTGGATAAATAAATGAATTTATCAAAATTTTACTCATAAAATTAAATTTATAAATCAATTTTTTTTCAATCTTTCCGATAGATGATTGATATTGGCGAAGAAGTTTTGCACGAATGACCAAGGCGTCAACATTTGCAATCAAGAGTTCATAACGCACTATCTTTGTATTATGTTTCTATAACAATCTTTCAATTAATTAAAGGGAACGTTTTGTGCTTTTAAATAATATAACAAACTTGAAAATTTGCGTAATTATGTGCCATATTGTTAAACAATTGTTGAGAGTTGCTTTTAGTTAAAGCTAAAATTCCTAATAATCCATGTATATGACTTAATGAGATCTCTAATGATTTTGTATACTATTTAACTTCAAATTCCCTCCCATTGGCCATTCAACCATGTCAACCATTTTGATTTTCATTCATGATTTTCAACCATATCAATGATTATTAAAAAAAAAAAACTCTATGATAGATGGCGGCTTCATTCAGCCTGAAAGAGAAATATAGCGGAACATAATGGAATTGTTTTCATGGGAAAATCTAATGATGCGTTCAAAACTAGCATCACTACCTAGAAAACTATCAGTAGTTCAAGTTCAAGCTAGTAATTCGTGGAAAATTCTAGACCTCTTATGAAAAAAAGTAAAAAAATGAATTTTTCTCACGCTTAATTTTTTTCTTTTTTTTGTTTCATTCAATGATCAACCAAACTGGTCAGCTGAAAACATATATAATTTTAAATACTAGTTACTCCAGCTTCGAGGCAATGCTGATCCTTGATCCCCTCCTTTTTGAGGTGTTAAAATTTTTATTTTATTAAGGAGTTAATTGGACATAATTATTATATTACCTATAAAAAGTTGATCATAGGGTTTAGAAATATCATTATTTGTTTGTGGGCTGGTCTACATTAGTCGTACGCTCCCGTAAGATCAGTTGTTATCCCCCGTCAATCATAGCACCTCTTAATCCTCCACATCTATAATCTTCCCATGCCGGCCCTTTTGTTACATGTTATTGGATGTATATAGTGAGAAGAAAGATAGAGAGAGAGAGCGGCTAAAAATCCAAATCCACTGCGTCCTCGAAAACTCTGTATCTCCTTCCTTGTATTATACTATCTATCTCTAGAATGTGTCCTCTGCAGGTCTTATGTGTATTGTATGAATGTTGAGGGTATCAATGGAAGAGTTGTTCAAGTTTTTAACCTGGAATTCCCGCAGAGTCGCCAAGATTCCTGGGAAAGTGCCCTATGGGAAGCACCACATATAGTGAAATAGTGGCACTTATGGTAACTTGTATAAGGATACATCAGAGATCGGGTATTTTATCCATCGTAGCATGCATATTCATTTCGTTCCTGACCAGTTTCGGATTTTCATCCATCGTCAGTGCAAATTCACCGAGTTCGTGTAGAGGGTTCACTTCAACATAATGTTTCTGTCGCACTCACACTTGTTGGTTTGTTGGTTGTATATATATGGGGAGGTTATAAGGTTATATTCCCTTAATATCAGATTACCTTAATATAATATATTACTTAATATACACCTTAATAAAAGTTATGTTAACCTCCCCATATATATACAACCAACAAACCAACAATGTGAGTGCAACAGAAACATTATGTTGAAGTGAACTCTCTACACGAACTTGGTGAATTTGCTCTGACTATAGATGAAAATCCGAAACCGGAAAGGAACAAAATGAATATGCATGCTACGACGGATAAAATACCAGATGTTATCCAGCACTGAACCCATCCACATATTCATATATCAGAGATATTTTCCGTGATAGCCTGCTTCTTCTTGTGGTCATCGACCGGTTTCGGGCGTTCGCCCATCATCAGGATGTTTTGTTAAAACATTGCAATATCACAGACGTGTATAGAGCAAATTCAGTTTATACACTCAATAAGGATGCACTTATACTATAATAATGTATATAAGAGTAGTTGTGGTGGTTGTTCCGGACAGCTGGAAAACATCAGAGACATTTTCCGTGACAGCCTGCTTCTTTTTGTGGTCATCGACCGGTTTCGGGCGTTCGCCCATCATCAGTGTTTTTATTAAACAGTGTAATAACATAAACTTGCACAGAGCAAATACAGTTGATACACTCAACTCACTGCACCCAAATTTTGGGATACATTGTGACTTGTCAGTCTTATTCTGCATATCTTCAAAGCAACAACCACTCCCATTGATAGTAGGTAATCCTCCATTAGAAACCTAAGTGGATCACCCACTTTGACACAGATCTTAGCTTCTCCTTGGGTATATCAGCTTACCATCACTTTAACTTAAATCCCTAACGTTCTCAGGCATAACCAGAGAGGCCTGCAGAAGTAGCTTCTTGGTACATCGGGTTTTAGGATCAACCAAACTCTAGCCAACTTTACATGCAATCCCTCAAATGTACAAATATACACTTCACTGCACTAATAATGGACACCTAATAAAGTCACAATAGATCTTTCAGGGTGCAATGGGTATGTCTAATAATATCCTATTATCCTTTAATACCTACATCTAATATTATCCTTTCATAAGGCATTGATGAAGAAAGATAAATTTCAATAGTTTTACCTCATAATGCTTTTAAAATGAGCCAATTTAGTTCGTTTTATTAAGGTACATATTTTCTTGCTGTTTGATTGAGATTCCACTATTATATCTGAAAACTATATATTAATGTGATAAATTCTATTTAACCGCTTGATAATCACTTAATATATTAGAGATAAATATATAAAAATCTTACTAGTTCACACAAAAAAATAGTGATTTTTGTTTATATATATCTTCAGTTTTAATATAATATATCTTCAGCATATCTTTGCTGAAGTTAATCATCACAAGCGATAAGAAATGATAAGATATTTATATTGTTGGTAAGAATTTTCGGCTTCCTGACGTGTCACATTTTAAATATATTCTGTTCTGGGGAAGTAGATTAGCTATCTGCGTCAGCGATTCTAAATAGTCAGGGACAAATCACCTGGTAACAACGATTGTAATTAGTGTTAAATCACAATAATTAGTGCAGAAATAGTTTAAAAATCCATTTTCCCGGGAAATTGTTTGAAATAAAAGTTATAGGTATTTATGTGTATATAGATATTGTAAGGTTTTCAAAGAAAATGGTTGGAGCCATTTTCGAGTAAATCGCAAAAAATTGGTGTGGGGGGGAACATTCAGTAAAGACGCATTTCAGGTTGATGGATTTTGCCCGAGACCTTTGTGTCACATGCGGTGGTATTGCCTAAACGGAAAACAAAGACTGAGCGTCGTGCAATATTTCGTTTTTGAGAGTTTTTTCATATATATATACATACACACATTCGCTAAAAACAATGTTTTCTACTTCAGTGACCACAAAACATATATTTCAGATAAAAAGTCAATTCCGAAAAATCGACACCCATCAACTCGGCGATTTTACTTATAATATTTTCAGTCCCCAATTTTCTCGAAGATGGCTTTAACGATTTTCTTTAAACATCGTATACTGTCTAAACAGATAAATGTCTGTCACTATTATTTGAAACATTTTTCCGAGAAGTTTGATTATTTCAGTTCGTTGTGATGGAACAGCAAAGCTTTCCTCTAAAGTACTTTTATTTCAAACATTTCTCCGGAAAACTTAATTTTAGACTGTCCTTGGAAATCTGTGACCTTACAGTTTCAAATATTATGGTTTGTGCGATATTTTGGCGCCATCTTCTCGATTACAGTGTAAACAAATTCATTTACTACCTGCCATCAGTGCTAACAAACATTACCCCACCGCCTCTCTGGGAAATGGTAAAAATTTCCAAGTTTTAAGAAAATTCGTCAGCTTTATAACAAACCCCGGCCTAGTTAATGAAAATCATTCACACCATTTTCTTCTTTTTTTCAGCAACTTTTATTTTCCCACTTTCTTTTTTGATATTTTAATCGTAAAAGGTTTTACCGTATAGGAAAATTCACGGAGTTATCGTTAATGTGTTTTAAAACTTTAGAAGTATTCCTTATTTCTTATTCTAATAAATGAAACCTTCAAAAATTACCATATCACACATTTCCATAAAACTAAAATGAATAAATAATAAAATTAAAATAAACGGTCTGAAAAACATAAAAATAATAAAAGAATTGGAGCACCTTGATATAAAATTAAATAACACAGCCTCCTTGATAAAGTAAACATTGAAAAATTGAAGTATTTAAAAATATGAAATTGCAGTTTCGCTTTCTTAAAGTGTTATTATCGATTCTTTATAATTTTTTTTTTTTTTTAATCAGGTCAAATAGGAGGAGGATAAGGAGTACTTTTTAGCGACATTTCTTTTAAAAAAGTTGGTGACCTCAAAAAAAAATAAATAAAACTTACAACAACAATAATAAATACATTTATAAAAATCTAAATGTTATTAAATGAGCGTGTTGGCAGAAAGTAATAAATCAGAAGGGGGTTTTAGTCGTATATGTTGAGTATGTGTCAAAAAAGAGATAAGTGAATGAGTCGGGGAACAATCCAACAGCGAACATAACAATATAAACACACGCTCCATACCACAACGAACAGACAAGAAGACAAAAAACCTTCTTTACCTTTTTGTTCACCTCGAACAAACCGGACTTGTAATATAGCTCGCTTTAGTGTAGGCGCCAAAAGAACAATAGTGCATAAATCCATCTCTGCAACCATTCGGTACAGCAGCTTACATGTATATATATATATATACATATATATGTTTGTGTCGGCTTTCGAAACTGTTTAAAATCACTTCCGGCCTTAATGTTATTCTTACATTTCTTTTTTCTGCCTTTCTTTCGATCTTCTTGTTCTGCCGCCTTCTTTTCAGTTTTGGTTAATTCATTTTGTAATTTTTAAAGTTAATATTTTTATAATTTAAGAGGATAAACATCTTTCAGATTTACATTTATTTGCAAGATTTATGCTGGTTTCAGGCGAAAATACTTTATAGCGTGCGTTTTGTTGCTGATGGTCATTACTGTAAAGATATTGGTAGCGTTCAAGCGCAGCCACAACTATAGAAATTTTCAGTATCTTCTGTACTAAGTATTGCCCTTCTTATGAGAAAAAGTAGAATGAAATAAGTCGCCACTTTTTAGGGTTTTTTTAGTAGTCAATCACATTAGAAGCGCACCGAAATACTTCCGCTTCAGACGAGGCACCTAAGGAACTGCAGATGTGGGACTAAGTTATAAGAAGTCACACACCTAAGTTTTTATGACCATTAAAAATATTAGTCATCACAAGTGTTTCTAGAAGTAATAAGTTTCCTGTTTTAATTTTTACCCAGATGAAAATGACCCACTGAGCTTTACAAAGTAAATTGGAAAGGTTCTCAGTAACTTTCATGATATTATTGTATAAGAAATTATGAGAAAAATGATAGCTTAAACTGAGGAAATCGATATCGTCGCCTAAAGAGCATTGAATCTGAAAACCGGAAGTGTCGCCATTAATGAATAGATGGTTGGCTAGAAACCGACGTTTCGCCTATATTGTAATAAGTCTCTTCATGGTCGTTCCAACCTTGAAAGCTAATGGAGCAATGCGGATATGGGCAAAACGTCGGTTACTGGCAAGCCACTGACGCGGTCTCAACCCGGAAAACTCAAATGCTTTAGATGTATATGATCAAATCCATCTAAAATTTATCCATCTACTAGACAACTGCACCCCCCACTATCTCTCTATTTATGTAAAATTTTCCACTTAGTAAAATTTTCGAAGATTCATGAAAAGTTGTTTATTTTATAACTGGATTAACTGTATTAAGATAAAGCCGTTTGAGTGTTTGAGCGTCGCTTGGATTTTTTTTAAACTCTGGCATTAAACAACACAATACAATCCAAATTGTATAACTTAATACTTTAAACTTACAGATTATTTTATTAATATTCAGCTCAATACTTTTTCCTTTATATTAATTTAATTAAATAATAATAACAGCGTACAATTATTAAACAAAAAATTCTAAGAAAAACCTACGCAATTTTAGTTTTTAATATAATTATTTTTTTTTTTCATTTTAGTAGTTACTTTATTCTATAGTTTCTTTAAATGCTCTGTCACTAATGATAGCCTGCTCACTTGGTAGTTGTAATGGAATTAATGTGTAGGTTTTACAAGTAATCTTGTATTATGTAGTATGTTATTGTCTAAATCCAATTGTTATTGATTATAGCTAAGTACAATGGTAATTATTTAAATTGATATTATTAGTAATTTTATATCTGTGCTTTGTAACTAATAAGCTGGCTCTTGAAAGTGAGGTTGGTATGAAATTGATATTTATTCGCTCACGAAATGTTCACTAAAATCTTTAATCATAAATTATATTAATATTAAAGGAACTGATTAAGTTGTGTGATATTTGATTTAAATGGGTGCCTAAGATTAGGGGAGTTGACTGAGCTATTTGATATTTGAAGGGTACATATATCTATTAATCTTGATGACCATTTGAACCAGAAACTGTCTACTATATAGAAACAAAAGACATAAAGACAATGGAATTTCCTATGTTACTAGTGCTTATTTAGCTTAATTTCCCAAGCATTGACTTTTTCCACTGTTCACACACACTTTCTTCCGGTCTTACCCATTCGGTTCTTGGTGGTTTGCGAACCTTCGGTTCCGCTCATCTATGAGCTAACATTATCCACAGATATATTTCCTCGTTGAATATGACTGGACCAAGTCTTTTACTACTGTTCCATTTCCGCCATTTGAACATCTTTCAAATGGTTCGCTTTAGTATTATAATGCATGATCTACACCTATAGAAAAATGTTTCTCCTCTTTAGTGATGGAATTGCAAATATTGCCGAAATAGACGACCATTTACATCAAAAATATTCCGCATCCAAAAAAGAAGTATTCGCAGTTGAAGCAAGGCCGTATGAAAGCCGCAGGATACATTAAAAAACAAAAAAATGAAATCTTCACCATTTCCATCTGTTCTTGGTTCTACGAAATTAGAAATAATTGTAACACTTTCAATCAGAAATAGAATATTAGGAACCTGTTACCTTTTTCCATTTCACCCAGCAAACCATTCGTTTTTCATGCCCTCTTTTTTATTCATGGGAAGACAAATATTTAATACTTTTCCGAAGGAAATTGCATCTTCACCATCAAAAAAGTGTTTAACTGTAAACTACAAACTATGCTCTTATATAAAATAATAATAGATTTAGACATATCTGATTGATTTCTTAAAAAATTGTTATTCTTTATTCAATTACATATCTTGTACATACAAGATGCTTCAAAAACAAAGATTAATAAAGATTATTATTATTATTATAGTATTTGAGTTATTATAATAGTTTATGATATTGAATTAAACTAATAAAAATGTTTGGAGGTCTCATGTTGTGTATTTCAGAAATATTTATAAAATGGTGCAATTGATTGTCTGTTTGAATGGAAACAAAATAACAAAAAAATGAAAATGCGCAAGAAGTTCTAACTTACGTTTCAATATCACGAGAGAGATACAAAGGTAGATACAAAGGAGATACAAAGGTTTCTGTCGACATCCGTTAACCGGAAGTGCGACTTCTGTTGTGTGTTTGTTTATTTAACTTTGGGTACCTAGTACAATAGACCTAGCCAATATAAACTGTTGAACCAGGAGTTTTATTGGAAACGATTTAATCGAGAACAATTATAGTAACTGTATAACAATTGCAGTAACAATATAATATTAAACAGAAATTTAATTATATATATATTTAATTATATGTTTAATTATAAAATATATATATATACACACACGAGGGTATTCAATAAGTAACGAGACAAATCGCTGTAGCTCAAAAACGATTTATTTATTCAATACAAAACTTTGACTACTTTTCAACATAGTCTCCAGCAACATTTACACACTTGTCCCATCGTTCTTCTAATTGTTTATGCCTCTGGCATAAAATTCTTTGGGTGATTTCGAAGCCACTTTTGCACCTGATCGTCGTGGGACCCATCTCGCACAAGTTTTCTTGTACTGCAGCTTATTCTGAATAATGATATGGACAGTTCCAACACTCGCTTACACTACTTCAGCTATCAGTTCAATAGTAATATGCCTGTTGTCGTGAATTAACGCGTTTCGAGGGAGGTAGTTGCAACTTCAACTAGTCGTCCACTTCGTTGCTCGTCACAGACACGGCCACACTTTTTACACACTTTAAGCACCACACTTTTAAACTGTTCTACCCATTTGTAAACGTTTAAACGGTTCAAACAATTATTCCCGTACAATTTCAACATTCTTCCGTAGATTTCACTACCTTTGATACCTTCTGCAACTACAATCTATCATTGTGCGTTGTTCTTCCGAGATGCAATGCTCGGGCGGACCCGCCATTGTTAACTGAATACATTTGAAGTTATGCTTACCAAATTCTCTCGAACGGCTGATGGGAACCTAATTACAAGGATGCCAACTTGACACACCGAAACTATTGTATTGATTAAATGAACCGTTTCTGAGCAACAGCGATTTGTCTCGTTACTTATTGAATACCCTCGTATATATATATTATTACTATTAAAGTTTCTTATTTATTTATTAATTATTAAATGCTCGTAATATAAAAACGCTTGTCTAGCTATATAGAGGAAAAGAAAGGGACAAAATAGCTAAAAATGATTATCAGTTAGGATAAACAATGTGTATAATAATATCATTATCATTTAACTAATACCGCACTATATTTAAAGCTTACTCTTTCTTCTTTCTATATACACTCACTCTTCTCTGCCCCCCTTTCTGCCACCCAAATTGTTGGCTATTAGTGGCCATATAATTATGAATATATACGTGTCACTATTTCAAAAGCTATAGCGGCCCTGGGTAACCCATTTTGTTTGACAATTTTATGTTGAATTGATCTAATTGTTTTTATAATTATTTTTACTCTTATAAACATTGAATTTAGGACATTCTTGTAGTTTTGGTTTTTAAAGTATTGGTAACTTGAAAACTAGATTATAGATATTATCCATTTAAATAAATAAAATTGACTTTGAGATGAATTTATGGTCTCAGATTCTAGCCATGATGCACAGAATTTCAGCATTTTCTGGAATTAAGTAAATCTAGTAATACATATAAGTATTTGAAGATAACAATTAAATTTATTGGATTATTTAACCATTACCAATTAAATTTATTGGATTATGGTTATATAAAAAAAATAAAAACAAGGAGGGGATTTAATTTAATGAAAATTCGTTTACATTTCATGTATGATTATTATTAATTTTGCATGCTATCTTGAACGCTATAATTAATATCATATTACATAATATATGTGCAGAACTGTTATTGTTTTTTACCACATGTTATTAGTGTTATTTGCAATGGACAATAAAAACACGACTGCACTCTCTTTCTGGTTACTGTATATTTTGTAATACCTTGTCTGTCTGTCTGTCTATACAGTGTCTCTCTATCAATCATTGCCTCTCTGTTTAACTATCTACCTTGATATACCTTTCTATCAATCACCACAAAACTCTTCTCGTCATCCCCTCCATTTTTGTAATACTGAACGGCGCCACTTTGTCCTGATTATTTATTTATTTATTTTTGTTTTTGTTATTTTTATTACTGCTTTCCTTTCATTACTGATTATTTTTCCGCTTTTAATATATTTTAAGCTGGGAAGTTGCAAAGAATTTTTTTTTGTTTATCCGGAATATAAGGAGTGCAAGGTCCCCCGAAGATTTTGAAACTGAGTAGTTGTCCATAACCATTCTCAAGGAGTTCAAGCCAAGTTCTGGACTGCTCTTTCTTTTTTTTCTGTACTGTGCACTGAGACGGCTTCGAGCGCATTGACCATAAATGTTGACGCGCCTTAAATTAAAAAAAAAATATAATTGGATAAACGGTAGTTTTGAAATGTTGTTGGTGATGTTGTGTTGTAGTGTTGTTGTGGCTTGAGCGGTTTTGTAAAAGGGCTTGTATGTATGGTTGAGATAAAGATAGAAGTATTAAGAAATAATCAAGAAAACACTGGTAGATTAAATTAAATATATTCTTTAAAGATATTTAAATATTTTACAATATCACAACTATTATGTTTATGAAATTAAGTATTTATCTAGAATAAATGCAAAGCTCTCATGTTTTAACTTAAAGTGGCACTGATTTTTTGAGAGCGATTCCTGAAGCAAGTGTTCTGGCTTTTAAAGCAGAATGCAGACTGTCCCAAGAATGCCCTTGCTCTAGCGGGGGATTTTCTCTTACAAAAGAGTTGGCCTAACGGATTCTTGTGCCTTTGTTTCTTTAATTGCAATGACCTTATATTATAGTACCTGACTCTAAATACACTCTTTTTGAAGGTAAATTCACTATTTATTTTCCAAAATTGCTTCACTTAAATATTGTCAAAATTCTCTAAACTATTTTTCAAAACTATTACTTTTGCATATCTTTCTTCCACTAAAGTTTCCTAAATTACAATTAAGGAAATTAAATTGGAAAAAAAATTTTGATAGATAAGTTTGCTGGGATGGAATATTTACAATTTGAGATTGTTTGCATAGTTACAAATTATTCCTCCAAGAAAGACTGAAATTATGAGTATTTTTTTAGTGTTTTATGTGTAAATTTCTGCCAAGTTGTAATTTGTACGTTTTTTTTCTCCTGGTAAAGAGAAAATATTACAATTGTCTGAAATTTTCTATATCGGGTGGTCAATGTTTTGCAGTACTCTGGGTATGAAAAGTGGTTTTTAAAAATTTGTCTCTTCTCTCACTCTCTCGCTACTATGTGTGTGTGTGTGTGTGTGTGTGTGGAAGTAGTGAGCATAACTCAAAAAGCGAAAAGAACGTTCAGGTTTGATATTTCGTTTAACTTCTTTCCACGGGATCAACCATTTTTCTGCATGGATTTCTTTTTGGATTACTTTTTTGCGATATTTTCGAAAACGGTTCCAACGATTTTCTTTAAATAATAAACTTAGTTTGTTTTACTGATCATAAAAAAGAAGTACAACTTTTATTCGAAACATTTTTCCGGCAATTATTCCGTTTAGGGGGTTTTGGAGGGAAAGTGGGTTATTATGCTTTCCTCTAGAGTGCTACTTTAGTTAACCATACTATCACCTACATAATATTAATTAGAAATAAAATTCCTAGTTTGAAGAAAATCTGTTATCGAGAGTTTCGTTAAAATTTTTTTCGTACAATCTTTACATATGGAGGACCATCACTTTTGTTTGGAACTTTTTTCCGATAAAATTTATTTAAGGGGGTTTTGGGCGAGTGGAGAACTGCTTTACTCAATAAAAAAAAAAAAAGCAGTGTATATTAAATTTTACATTGACGATAACTAAACTTCAAACTGTAAGTTTGAGGAATAAGTAAATGCCGCAAGAAAAAGTGATGTGAGTGTTTCATACCAGATATTTTACTCTTTCAATTTGAATTAGATATTAATTATTGGAAGCAACTATCTGGGAAGCAAAACTTCATAAACATTTGTTGTGGTTGGTTCCGCAGATCTGGAAAGCATCAGAGATATTTGCCGTGATACCCTGCTTCTTTTTGTGATCACGACCGGTTTCAAGCTTCTCCCATCATCAGGATATTTTTGTCAAAACAGTGTGATAACATGGAATTGCACAGAGCAAATTCAGTTGATATACACTCTTAGCAACTTATAGAAATGATTTTTTCCAGAGTTTTTGAGCTTGAATAATTGTTTTTCTTGCTGCAAGTGAGTTAGTTTTTATGTGAATTGTTTTATGTGTAGTTTGCATGTGTACTCGTATGTGCATATTTAGTTATGTTGTTGTGAAGTAGACATTGTTTGTTGGCTTTTATATTGCAGATTTTAGGTAATAAATTGTAATATGTGTTAAGGTACTTAGCCTCACTGGTTCCATAGTGTATCAACTGAATTTTCAAATAAAAGTAATAGCCAATATTGTGTGTGTGTGTGTGTGTGTGTGTGTGTGTGTGTGTGTGTTTAAGTAAATTAGTATAGAAAATTTAAAAAAAATCAGTTGAAGCCATTTTTTAGGAAATCAAAAAAACTTATAACAAAAATATATATATAAGTAAAGTCGCACTTCTTTTGATGAATTTTTTGATTACAAAATATAATGGGTGAGTTAGGTTGAGAGAATTTAGGTCTGGTACGATGATATAAGAAGAAGACTTGGTTAATAGTGGTTAACTAATAAATTAATTAAGTGATACCGACTGCCTGGACTTTACAATAGAGAAATGTTTTAGGATAGAGTGATATGAAAATGACACATAGTAATTGGATGTATTGAACTGAATTCAGCCGTGTTTTTATGGACTGTCCGTCGCTGTATTTATACAGTTTCTCCCACTTCAGTCCGAGAGAGTGATTTTGGGTTTTGCTCTTTACTCTCTTTGGTTGCTGTTATAGAAAACTTCGTGTTAAATGTGTTAGATGGTATTAGTGAAATCCGAATGAAATGTATAAGTTTGAATTTCTCGTTTTCGTTTTTTTTTTTTTTTGAAAGACTCGAAGGATTTCACAGGTAAAACTCAATTTCAAAAATTTGGCATAATCGATTTACTGCCTTTTAGATCATTAAGTAATAAAAGAAAAAGAAACAAAGTAGACAGAAGTTTATAAATATCATTATATTATAAATATCCAAACTGTTTCATTTTTGGGAGCCACTTTCTTTGGAGGGGAGAGTCTGAGTAGGGATTGGCTACCCTAGCATTTGTAGTAAATGGGAGAATGATTGTTTTATTTACACAATGAATAATTAATAGTGTATAAAATTTTAACTTAGTCCTTTAAAAAAAAGGGATGCGAGGAATATCGAGTACTCCACCTCAATTGTTATTTTATTTTGAATGTGGTAAGAATGAATGTATTTATTGGAATGCGAGTATTTATTGGTATGAAAGCTTACATGGATGTATTTATTAGCACGATTCGGTGGTATCTAGTTTTAAGTTGAAAGATTGAAAATGTGAGTAATATGTAGCTTTTGAGTATGTTAATGGGACTGAGGCTAGATGGTCTAACTTGTGATTGCTTTAGATATTAATCGATTTCACTATATATAAGCAAGGTTATAAATAAGAAAGAAGATATAAATATATATAACCGCAGAAATACCATAGAAGCTAATGCCAAAAAAAAAAATTGTTGCATTTAAATTTCGATCTAGACTCACGTAAAAATCATATAATCTTTTTATCAGCCGTAGTAAATTGAATTTTAATTTTCCTTAAAAATAAAAATCCCACTATTACACGTGATAATATATATATATTATATTCTATATATATATATACGCAAGTATGTTGTGGAGGCGTAATAGATTTATTATAATATGATTATAAGTATTGTCTTCCTGATTTGTGTATTATAGTTAAAATTTATTTGTTGTCCTTCCTTTGTTGTTATATCGGCTTCTTTTTCTTTTCCCTCTTATACTATTAATATTTTAAAACATCAATTTAATTATTTGACACATTCCAGAGAATTATTAGTAATAGCCGTCATTTTAAATTATTGTTTATGATTGTAATATACACTATAATGTCTCATTCTTTTATTAATAACTATTCATTCTAATTATGAAGATATTTACAGAAATTTATACTAATCGATATATACATTAATATAAATCAAGTTTATTTTTCTTTTTCTTTAAGAGGTCTTATTTCATTTATTATTTATTTCCTTCATTTTGTTTCTTGTTTTCTCCTATTCTATGGAAATGAAGTACAATCCGTATAATTTATATGTTTAATTGTTAAAGCTTTTCTGTTCTATAAAACCTTGGTTAATTTAGTTAATTTTTTAACTCTAACATTCCATGTAAATTTTATTCCGTCATAGATGTGTTACAATATACCACTCTCGTTCGTCTAAAATTACTTGACTCGAAAGTTAGCTGAATGAACCAACTCGTAACTGTTTTTGGACGAAAGATACGTAATCTAAAGATATGATATTTATTGATGATGTAGCTATGCAGTCAAAACCCACTTTGACCTGAATTGTGGCTCCCTTAACTGGGAATTACTAATCTAAAGAAAAAAAAACCTTTATTTTGGAAATAGACAATAATCAGGGGTGCTCAACTTCGATGCGATGCCATAACGCACAGCATAAAAATTCATTTCGGGAGACATTAGATCGATGGCAAACGAAAAGATACAAAAACAAATATGATCCAAATCAAAAATATTGGATAGAGAAATTACTGGAGGAAGACTAAACTGCAAACCACCATTGTTCTGCATTTTCTTTTCTTTAATCTTATACGACTCATACCTTAAAGTGTATGCCTTTTTAGTATTAACTCATAAAAATTTATAATTATTTTTATGTTCTACCACAAACTGAACCATAAAAGAGAACTTATTCATTTTTTTTAATAATAAATACACTGAGCCCTCATTGACAAAATAGATATTCTACAGTTATCATCCTCTTTGGAAATATATTTCAAAATATTTCTAGTAGGACGACATGATTGGACATCGAAATTATCTGTACAAAATATAGCACGAAAATACTCTGTACTTCTGTTAAATATAATTTCTTTTTAAATTCAACAAAAACATGAATATGATACTTACTATTTGCACCAAATTGTCCACTTTCTAAGCTTACGCAATATAACAACAGTTCATTGACAGTCAAGTTTAATAATACAATGTCACGTATAGGTCTAGGTGGTTTGACAGAGATGACAAAAGACCTCAAGATAGCAAACCCAACAGCAAACAGCGCAGTCAGCACACCTTCAGCGCGAAGCTTTAGCGGCCATAGAGATGACTGCTGAGTATTCCCAGAGAGTCAAATATAATGGACTCCGCAATGGTCGTCAAATTCAATACGCCGAAGCCGACATCGTCTAGAAACACTCTGGTTTCTTTTGGAATAGTTCCCCGAGCCCCAAACCATAGACCATGGGCAGAAAAGTGCCTCTCTCCGTATTCCTCTCTAAATTTCTCTTTGAGGAATGGACTGCATTTCTCATAGATTGCCTTCTTCTCTTTGTCAATCTTCGCTGCCAGTTTCGCGACGTTCGCCTTATAACGGACTGTCGGATCCAAGATCAAGGCGGTTTTTCATTTTTGCGGATCTATCCTTTCAACGTAGTATTCTTCTTCGTGGGATACGAAGTCACGTTCACCAAGTAGCCCCATCAAGGTGTGCTTAACTCTATGGTGGCGGCGAGTCACGAGGGGCATGTTATTAGGACAGTGTCCAAGAACTTGGGTGGGGTATCATTCTCCCAGTGAGGGTCCAAGCGATTGACAACCAGCTCGATTACCGCGCGGAGTGAGGCGTAATTAGTATTTAATTTAATGGCGTTTGACCACTCGCATCCGGATAGAAGCTGCTTGTCATAAATAAAGGCATTGGCTCTCGGCGTCTCCTTAAAATGGTACACACCAACGCCCTGCCAAGTGCACTTTCACCACTCGTCGAAGCCTTCTCTCTCGTAAGGATTGGCGTACTTTTCTAGTGCTAGGCATCTTAGGCCCATAAGGTCCCCGCACTGCTATGCTTTCTTTGTGTAATAAAAGGTCAGCTGGAAAAGCGGGTCGTCAACTCTGATAGTTTTTCAGCTTCCGACCAGTGTTGCAATATGTAATATGTACTATCAGGTCTAGATATAATTCTTTACTAGGACAACGGTTGGATCAATTTTATTTCACGGCACAGCTTGGAGATTCGTCAAATTTGATAGTGGTATAAAATATTAATGGAGTTTTCAAGGAAAACGTTCATTTCAAAAGGAGAGAGTTGTAGCACATAGCAGGTAGAGGTCCCTAGCTACTGCAGTCACTGAAGGAAGTAGTTTTGGAATGGTTGGAGATGTTACCGTTATTCAAGTCGTTTTATACTAGTGTGCTAACTCTAAGTGTAACATCCAATTAGTAAAGAGACAAATGTTAATAGTTTTAATGTGGTTTATTAAATGAAACTTACAGTTCATCACAATTTAACAGAATCTGTTTTCACTTCTTCTTTGGATGTGAAACTTGGTGCGTACCAAAACGAAACAAATCTGACAGGAAGAGATGCGGGGTGTCGCAGAACTTCCCCGTCTAATTTGTTAATAATTTCAAGATTGTGCGGTAATATGGGAGTCAGGATTCTGCAAACCATAACTTTTTTTTTCAGGATTGCACGCTTCAGAGAGAACTGCTTGAAAATAATGTGAAGCATCCGAACCTCAAAAACGCTCAAAAATCTAATTAAGAAAATTTACTTTAGCTGAAATATTCTATAGAAAAACAAAAAAAGCGATCACTATTTATTTATCTTTGACATCATTACTAAAATAATTATGTCAATTCACATGATGCGGACATCATGACATTATAATGATGATTTCATTATTTAGATATTCCCATATATATGATGATTCCCATCCCATAACGTTAATATAAGAGAACTGCGTATTCAAACTGGTAGTTAGTACATTATCATAAAAAACATAGGTGTGAACATATAAAAACTGTTTATACGTTTATATAATTACCCATGTTTATGGTATTGTAACATATGAATTAAACAATAATTAACAAGTTATTTAAAATACTTAATATTTTATTTGCATAAATTCATCATTTGCATCTATTTATTTTGCAAATTGGTATATGTTAAAATATTTTGTATTACATCTTTATATTTTTCTTTTTTAACCAACCTAAGTTATTAATAATAGTAAATAATTTGTTTAATTGTTCTACTAATAGCCAAGATATTATATATTGTTTTATTGCGCCTTTTGTTTTGTAAGTTACTCTCATTGTTTTGTTATAAACCACTGAATATATCACTTTTTTTTTTAGCTAAACTCTGAGTCATTGAATTTCAGCTCCTTTCCCAAAGTAACCTATGACTTCCGTAAATAAATCTCAAAATTTGAATGAATTCAAATAGAGATTTCGATTCCAAATCTTGTGGCATTTTATATTTGAAATTACATAAATGCTTTATTTACATTACTTGATTATTAAAGTGTTAATATTCTCTTTTCTGTTTGCTAAATTTCGGGCATACAGTTTTGTCTTCTAAGCTTTTTGCAAACTCACTTTGAAGACCAATTATGGAAACTTCTCCAACAAATTAGCAATCTCTTTAGTCATAAACACATTGTTTTGTTTTAATCGGTAAATAAGTTTATATATTTAAATATTTCATTAAATTAACTTGAGAAAAATTTTAAAGTTTTATTACTATCATTTATTACTTTCTAGTAACCCCGTATGTTACATGCAGTTACTTGGGAAGTAGCGACCCACGGGTTACTACAGCTCACTACTCCTTCAGAATAATACACAATATACTTAAATTACATATACTCTATCCTTTACAGACAAGAACAAACACATTACATGGATGTTGTGATTGGTTCCGCAGAGCTGGAAAGCGTCAGAGATATTTTCCGTGATAGCCTGCTACTTTTTGTGGTCAAATTTAGGTGATACACTCTGCTAAATTTGTTGAGTGTATCAACTAAATTTGCTCTATGCAAGTTTATGTTATCACGCTGCTTGACAAAAAGTATCCTGATGGGGAACGCCCGAAACCGGTCGATGACCACAAAAAGGAAGCAGGCTATCACGGAAAATTTCTCTGTTACATTACATGAAACTAGGGTACCCGTCCCTAGTTAATAATTGGCGCAAGCCAAGGAAGAAGGAAGGGATAAGCACAGTGGTAGCGCGCTAGAGTAGCAATGCGGAAATCCCAGGTTCGAATCCAGTATCTGCCCTTAGCTTTTCTCTTCCTAGGAGGGTCTACAACTCACTGTCCAGTGATAAGCAGTGTTGGTATCACTGTTCGGAGACCAGGATTGCATTGAGAAGGTTCCGGGGTGCACATCCTCCATAACAATCTCCCTTATGGTAAGTAGAAGCTCTGTGATCGTATGAAATTTTCGAAATTCATATTCTGAGGTCCCCTGAGTAAGAAAAATGTTTTTAGCAATTGGTCTGATATTGTGTGCGCGTGTGTGTTAACAAAATATCTCAAAAACGATAAATCGCATGAAGTTCAAACTTCGTATTCTCTACAGATAATAACACTCCCCTCTGACGCGAAGCAAGGCAAAATGCATCAACCGGATATGCGTCTTACAGTTTTTTCGGATGTTTTTTTCGAGAGTTTCTCGAAAATGGCTCCAACGAATTTCTGTCAACTTCGTATACTACCTACAGACGTTTCACCTTTTTTTTAAGCATTTAGAATGCTAACTGCGGATCTTATTTAAAACATTTTTCCAAAAAAAAAAATCATTATCGATAGTTGTGTGGAATTTGTGATGTAAAATTGGCACATTTTATTTGCACGCACTTCTGGACTAAAACGTAATCATTCTCTATCCACCTGGTTGATAAGTTGGTACCTATCTCCCCACCATCTCTACATTTGTGTTAGGATACATGAGTAAATTTTGAAGTTTAAAGAAACTTTGCCATTATATATATTAACAGGAAAAAGTCGTCTGAATGTTACGTGCCAAATTTTAGATGATTGGATGACCCGTCTAGTGAATGAATTAAAAATATTTTTAGTTGCCTTCAATTACTCCTGTTAATTAAGTTGCAAGGTACTAAATCATATGAAGAAAAAAAATATATACCACTGTAATTTATTGCACATATATAGTGAAACTCTGATTGGTATCAATTCTTTGATCTGGCGTGCTCTTTGAACTCAATGAAGGCAAAAAAATTGTTTGAAATTTTGTTTTTTATACAGATATTCATCATTTTTTACCATCAAAATTTATTTCTAAATTTCTAATTATATAGATTTAATGGTAATATAAATTTTTATGCTGCATAATAGTGTATAACCTTTGTCTTGAGTTTGAAACTATTATAATTTTGAATGGTCTGTCCACTGGGTTTTGCCGGCTCATTCTCTGTTGGGCTTGTTGACGCAGCCTATTGAAGATATTGCCATAAGTCGGAATATATTCCGATGTATTTCTTCGTGCTATTATGAAAGCTTTCTATTGAGAGGAGAAATCTGAGCCCTCCTGATTCTTGCAGAACACACTCGCTAGCTTTATTATAAGCTCCTTATTATAAAGTTTATTCAAAGTTTAGTTCCTTATAATATAATAATAGATGTTTGTTAACATAAATGGCAGATTATACTTGATAATGATTACTAAATTCTAGCCGTGAAAGTGGACGCCTAGATCAGAACCCATTAATGACAAAGCGAAATGCAACCTTGTAGATTCCTCAGAATTCCCCTTAAATCTTTTCCCGAAAAATATGTTTCAAATAAAAGTGATAGGTTTGTATCTGTGCAGTTGGCATTCCATGTTTAAAGGAAATCGTCAGACAGCTGGGTAGTTTAGCAGGAGATGGATGTTTGTTGTGTGTTTGGTTGTAGTACGACTGGTTTTGAAAGAGCGTCATTTTAAGAATTTATAGTCGAATTTTAGTGAGTAAGGTATTAGAAATTTAACTGTGATTAAAGGCAACTAATAATTTAATGACTATTTATATTATAAACAAGCTAACTAAATTTATATATAAAACTAGGACAAATAAACATTTGGAAAGAGTGACAGCTTAGAACCCTTGTTGAAAATAACCCGTTGGTGACTTCTTGACTGTGTGAATAAGACTCCATAACCTCTCACTTTTGGCCTGATATTCATACTAAATTGTCTCATCCCAATTGGGGTGGGGGATCTTACAATAAAGTTAGCCAAGTGCTTTGTCATTCACTAACTGTTCCTTGTACCCTTTTTATGCCAGCCAACGTACAAATTCCTTGTAAGTGATATTTTTAAAATATTTAACTCTCCTGCTTCTTGCTTTCATCACAGTGCCATTTTCGAGAAAATTTCAGAAAAAATAAAACTGAAAAAAAGATTGCAATGTAAATAAAGGTTGCACTTCTATTTTACCAATTATTTTACAAATTTGGAATTCTAGCAAAGTGTTTTTATGTATCTTTATCTCTTTAAATAGCACTTTAAAGGGAAGCTTAAACTTGCAGCTCCTCCAGCAAATAATTGAACTATACTAAAATATCCGGAATTTTTTTTTTTAAGTTTACATGAAACTGGGTAAAGCCAAGTTTCACATATTAAATAGTACCTGTTGATAAATGTAAAATAAATTCAGACGAAACATAAATAAATTAAAAAAAAGAAAGAAAAAAAACAGCATTATTACTCAACATTATTATTTATTGTTTTTATTGATTTACAATTTCATCAACACTATCTTTAATGAAGATTTCTTCCATTATTTATAACAGAAATGAAAGGAGAAGAAAAAAAAAAAGAAAAAGAATATTTTTAAAACAGAAGAATTTATGGATTGTACGTTGTATGAATCTTTAATAAATATAGCGATCATAATTCAATATAGAAACAAATTAATGAGTATCTGATGAAAAAATAATGATAATAATTGAAAAGCTTTATATCTTCTTTATTTATTTATATGTTACTTTTTTTTTTTTCGTATTTTATACATTATCTACAATCTTAATTCATTAGTAATTCTGATCTTGTCAATGATATATATTTTCTTCTACTTCTAGGAGATTTATTGGAAATATTATGGCCAAGGATTAGGAATTGTAATTTTATTTCCAATATATATACAGAAGTGTACTATTTAATAATTGGTGTGTGTGTGTGCGTACTGCGTGCGTGCGTGTATAGTTGAACAAAAATTAACATACAATGGACGGCTACTGCTCTTTATTTTGTAAAGTTACATTTGTCTAATTTTTATTTATTTATTTTTTTAGATTAACTATTTATTAAAGAGTTCAGTCATTTTAAAACATTTTTATTATTAGCACAAAATATTAATTGAATTATTTCGTAATAATTTTTTTTTATATTATCTAGAAATTGATTGCGTGGTAAATAGTATTTTTTTAACATGATTATTATGTAGGTAGATTATTATTTACCTAAGTTTATAGCCATTGAAAGTAATAGTTTTTATTTTTTTCTATTTGTTTGCAAATTAAATGTACTCGTACTTTAAAAAAAAAGAATATAATTAAATAAAAGTTGTTTTTGATTTAAACAACTAAAATTAGTTTACAAAAACATGTATAATGGGTTTGAGAAGGAGAGAAATTGGGTTAGATAGATAAATGAACTGGAAGTAAAGTTGAACACTATATAATAGAAAGTAGCACAAACTGCCTTGACTTTACACTAAAATATATGAAATCGTAGAGAGTGGTAAAGAGAAAGGTTGATGACGCGTTGTGACTGCTGTATTAACTCTGCAGCAAGACTGCCGGTAGACTGTCCCGTAGCTGTATTTAAACAGTTTCTCCCACTCTAGCCTGGCGTAAGCTAGAGAGTGATCCTGTCAAATTTTCCCTCTCTCTCTCTCTCTCTGCTATGGATCCTTCTCTTCGGATCCTATTACACATTGAACGAATTACACTAGGGTTAGAAAATTAGTTTTGTAATGGTTTATCTGAAAATTGAAAGGTTTTTCTTTGAAAAGCAATAAATTATATATATGAAATCTCGAACGTTGTGTTCATTTTGTGTTTTGTCAGGATTTTTCGGCAAAATTGTATTTGTATGATTAGAATAACTCAAGAAAGAAATATTGTAGGAAGATAGAACTTAAATATTACGTTGTGCACGAAGGTTTCAAGTCAAAATTCGTCATTTGGTAGTGTTACTATGCAGAATAGATTCTTTTTTTAAACTTTTTCCTCATTTTCTTATAATTTGATTTGAATGTGCTTTGTCGATCTGAATAAAACCTATTACACTTATTTGAAACAAATTTGTCAAAGTCATTTAATTTTTATGGTGACTTTGTGGTAAATATGATGTTTAGGGCCTTTCCTTCATTTTCGATTACAAAAACTGAATAATAATAATTGTAAAAAAACTATAAAAATAATTCTTTATTTGAAGAAAATTTGTTATTTAGAATTTTAAGAATTGCTGCTATAAAAGAAATTTTATCTGAGAGGTTAGCACGTTGGACTCCCACGCGAAGGTACCGGGTTCGAGTCCAGTGCTACCCTTAGATTTTTTCTTCCTAGGAGAAGAATATTCACAAAGTACTTCAATATAGGTAGATTTGATAATTTAATTTTAAAAAAGGCCAAAATCATTTACTACCTAGTAAATACTGTAATTATCGATGTACTGAGATATTTCCGAGGTGTTGTCGATAAAGGTAATATTCGAAGATTTTATAGAATACTTAACACTTGTGCGAATAATTTCTGAAACTGTCACATTCTAAGCAAATATAGAAAGCCTTAATGTTGTTTAGTTAGTTCCGAATCAATAGCATGCTTATCTATAACAGAGATAAAAGGAATACTCACTTTAGGGATGTTTATAGTCAAAAGTAATGCAATATTTATGATCGTACAAAAAAAATAAAATTGATTAGGCAAACCATGCTCACTTCAATGAATTGTGTGAAAGTAGTTTGAATATCTATTGATTTTTTATCGTGTCACATTTTCGATATCCAGTTTTCACCGGAAATACAAATTTTGAGGGTCCTTGAGGTATTAACACCGCATCCCGTACGAAGATTTCGGGCAAGATTCATCAACTAGAGATTTTTTCAAGATTTTTTCTTCCTAGGAGCCTCTACAGCTCACTGTTCGGTGATGGACAGTGTTGTCTGTAGCGAGAGAACACTTTGGAGGCCGGTAGTACACTGAGAAGGCTCCGGGCGCTAATGACCATAGATATGGACGAGCCTTAAATTAAAAAAATAAAAATTTTCCAAATTTATGTTAAGATGGAATTTTTTCTTCATAACTCTAACATAAACATAAAAGATGGGAATTACCGCTGATTAGGTCCCTTGGATTACCTCAGATAGCCACGTCAATGTAGTTACATAGTAGCCCAGCAGATGTGTCAATTACATTGAAGGAACGCAAATAAAAATTTTGGAATTTAACGCCACAAATTTCACAGACACCATTCATAATTTTTTTTTTGAAAAATATTTTTTTTTTAAGTTAATATGTATGCAGATATTCCAAGTTTAAAGAAAAACATTTTAATTTTTTTCGAGAATTCTGTAAAGGTGCACTTCCTGTTAACACATTTTTTTGTTTTTTTTTATTTTGTAGGATATTTAAAGGATCAGTTTTCCTCATATATTTCTCTTTAAAACTCGATTTCCGGAAAAATTACAGAGGTACAGCCAGTCCTTACTCCCTGAAACCCGGTTATTTGGAAGCCAAGATAACCAGACCCATTGCATAAAAATTTAATAAGGAAACTGTAGGCGATAGTGATTGCACAAGCTACTCAATTTTTCCCCCGATAAATCGATCAGTTTGTATTGGATGATATGATTGTGAAGTTGTATCTCGAAAGACCCTATAGTTCTTCTTTGCTTCAAAATATTTTGATTCCTTATTTCTAAACTGTTTTTTTTTTAACTGAAATTTAAACAGCCAAACTTTTATTTTGTATAATTTGCTTTGCATTCTACTGCTACTACATTTTTTTTTTGTCTTAATCTCTTTTAATTAAACGACCTAAAAAACAGAATAAAGGAATCGTAATTGATTTCTTGGAAAAGAAAGTAAAACAATTTAGAAAACAAAAAGTAAAGAAAGCAGCCCGCGTAAAACGGAAGTGAGTTAATGTGTGTAATATTTAGTTCACAGTTATCAATATTTGTTAGTTGGGTCCCAGATGACTTGTAACTATGGTAATGAAAGTGATTATGAACTCATAACTTACTAATGTTTAAGTTCATTGGTCCAATTGTCTAGACTGGAAGTTGTTGATGGCCCGATGGACATTCTTTACACTCATTTTGTTTATCGGTGATAATATAAGAATGCTGTCAAGTTTATTATATGGAGGTCTTGAGTTCGTTGTATCGTGATCCACTGATCATTTACCTCTGCATGTTTTAGTTCGTTTATTTACTTTCACTTCTACCTACATTCGCTACTTTTGGCATTTCATTCATCCTAACATGCCTTCATCATTAGTTCTATTCTAATGTTTGTATACTTAACTAATACTATATATTTCTATAATAACCTTGTTCTCATTAGTTAGGAAAATCTACCTATAGTTGATGAATTTTTGGTATTCAAGAATTTTTTTTTTCTTCCTTGGCCCTACAACCCTAAGTGGGTCTTGGCGTTCCCAGTCAGTGATCTCCATTTATCACGTCTGTACAGCAGCCCTCTTAATTCCTTGCTCCCGGTAATGATCCTCAATCAGTCGCATTTTATAAGTGACATTTTATAGGAAAAGTCACATCCAGAACTCATGTATAATGATTTTATTCTTGAACAATCTTTCAGATAAAAGTTATTATTAAAAGGTTTTATCCGGACTTTAAACAAAATTGTTAACGCCATAGTTTAAAGAAATCTGTGAAAAACTGAGAAAATCCATTCAGTGAAGTATTCAGTTAACCATATTCTGACCAAAACCTTATTGCGGATCCTTTTATATATAGAAATATCAAACTTGAACTTTTTGCGATTTTTCGTTTATCATTAATGCTGAAGGAGGTCTTCAGGAGGAAGGGTTCTCTCACACAAACATACACACAGGAAAAAGAAGGAAAAATAGCGAGATTAATTTCAAAAAATTTTAAATAATTTAAAATAAAAATATTTTAATCTTGAATCCTGTGACCACGTGTTATGTGAAGGAAAAAACCCAACACAACAAATCTACAGGTTGAAATTGTAAATTCAAAATATGATAATTATTTAATAATTAAAGAAGAAAGTTGTTCTGTATCGCTAATCAGTATGTCTAATGTTAGCGGTAATTTGTTTTATATATATTTATATATATATATGTGTGTGTGTGTGTTTTTTGGTCGGATTTTCACCTTGAAAATGACTTCCCGAGGTAAAAAGGTCATTTATATAAGAAGTAGTTTTTTATAATATATCATAATATAAAATTATGATAGAAATGCTTTTTTAAATCATTTCGGTTGTTAGTTTTATAATTTTTATAAATTAATTTTTAACAGTCATTTTTATTTTTAGAGTATAAGAGAGTGTGGAACTTTTACTTTCTGTATTACTGCTACATGGCAAATAGTTGCATTTACGAAATTATTCATATTTTTACAATATTTATTTGGTGGAAAATCAATGTAAACCGAGAAAAACAGGAAAAATAATAATTGAGAAATTTCATTGGGGAATATTGAAGTGTACAATGAAGTAGGTCCATCTAAAGGCACATTCAACGTCGCAATTAACGACAAAATATATTCTTAGCAGGAAAAATTTATTGTTATTAACGACAATCGATACTGTTATGGTACTAAAGTAATAATTATTACTAAGTTTGTATTAACAAAAATGATAATTTAATGCATTTCATTTTATATATGATTAAAATAATTTATATTTTAATTTACTTCGATAATTTCTCAAATAATATAATTGACCCACATCCTGGAAAAAGATAAAAAATAAATTCAATTTTGAAGTACTTACCAAAAAAAGTTTGCCATCTGATACAAATTTTGTTGTATTGTATATTCACTATTATTTTGTGATGACAAAAATGCCCAACAAAACAAGTAAAACACACGTGACAAATTAATATAATCTGTCAGATACAAGTAGATATTAATGCACGTTGGATATCGTAATTACAAATTTTTGCCGCTATATTGTATTTTGTATCGTGAAAGTATCTGTTTGCCGCTTAATTATTAAATTTGTCGTTCTATGAATATTTTGTTGTAATTTTCCTTTCTTTTTTTTTGTTCTTCCTCACTCCAAGTTTGTCGTTCCATAATAACTGTTTTGTCGGGCCGACAAATGGGCATCTAATTTTATTTAACTTCATAGTTGTTGTGGTTGGATTCGTAGAGCTGGAAAGCATCGGAGTTATTTTCCGTGATAGCCTGCTTCTTTTTGTGGTCATCTACCGGTTTCAGGCCGGGCTTACCCATCATCAGGATGTTTTGATAAAACAGTGCGATAGCACAGACTTTCACAAAGCAAAATCAGTTTAGACAAGGAAACTTTTGAGATATGAAAAAAGTTGTTACCTATTTCAGCAAAATTTTATCGGTGTAAAACGGGTATTTTTATATTTCTTCTACCAGTCATGATTTTTTTGGGAATTGAGCGATCTTATGCTAATTCATATTCGTTGGGCGTTTTAAAATAATATTGACAAATCCAGCGACAAAAGACTTACTACATTCCAAGAAGATGGTGGACAATATCGGACTTCCATATTTACTAACTTCTTCTAACTATTCATAATGGGAATTCCTCTAATATCCTAATAATGTAATATTACAGCAGTAATTTTTTTCCAAGAATTACAGCCGCAAATAATTTTCGATTTAAAGAGAACTACAATTTTTCATTGCTCGTGAGGTAACTGGAACGAAAATATTTAACTCGCTTTAAATTTTTTCTGCAACCATATTCAATTAGTTCTTATTTATATGAATATAAAAAAAACATGAAAGGTGGAAATACTGAGATGTATTTCAATTCAAGTTAAATCTCCCTCTTTCTATAACCTGCTTCTTTAAATATAACCACAAATCTGCTGTTTCTGAAATTTGTTTTGATCTTGTTTTCGCGTATTGCCGCAAGATGACGGACTATTTAGAGATGAATAATATTACTTTATCATCCTAATGTAAGAAATTAATGGCTGCTTCTACTTTTTGTCACTTATGTAATAAAGTAGAACTTCACTCATTACTTTTGACTTAATAATACTCACATTATTGCAGACAAAATTTATTGGACTTATTTATTTATTGCGGCAAGAGAAAGTAAAAAGATTGGTGAGTTTTATTTCAGTTTATTGGATGTGTTGAATTTTCGTAATTGATTTTACACCTGAAATAGGTGTTAATATGAAAATGTTCTTTTAGCGGACAGTGTGTGTAGGAAAGAAAGAGAGAGAGGAAACAAAAAAGCTAAAAATCACAGGAAGCTTTGATATACCGTTAAAGTACCACCATAGCATCTGACATGAAAAACGGAAGTCACCCAGCGGAACTGTAACTATAATTACAGTAAGAGAAAATCGTGTGAATGTGATAGGAATAAGAGAAAGTAATAAACAAAAAACAATAATAATGGTTGATGAAATTATTGAAATTAAAAGCATTAAGCAATTTAAAACAAAAAGAAATAAAGTACGACCCCAATCTCGGTAATAAGCAAACTTCTACTGTGGGATTCCCTGTGATTGTGCACACAATCCTATTTGGGCGTTAATAGTTAATTTTCATTTATGTTAATTTAATTCATAGAATTTAGGGCGCCTGTCAATCAGTATTATAGCTAGGCATATTAGGTGATTAATCATTTTTATATTTCATTCATGAATAATATCTAATTTAAAAAAAAAAGTATGTACATTAATAATCAATATCAATAAATCAGGTGAACCGCCTTTCAGCACCTTTTCAATATCCGTTTCAGATATTGGAGAAGCAAAACTTACGAAATATTAATCTGTTTGTGATATGAACGGAATATTCCCCTCACTTAGTGGCTTAATAGGTTCAAGCTGATGTCATCTTAGTATGGGAAAACCGCAGACTGCATTCGGGTTTATGGGGGAGAGAGTGCTACTTGCTTAAATGTTATTACGAGATCAAGAGCTTAGCTCGCATGGACAAACGAACGGGGAATTGATTTCGTGATAATCATGACCTCTTCAAATAAATATGGTGGATTCCATTTTTCATACTTTTTTGAGGAAGTGGGCAGGTGGGTGTGCTCAATGACTCAATCTTCATCTCGCATGTATCCTGTTTCTCTCTTGCATAACAAGTCTGATCAAATATTCGAGTTTTTGTCGCTTGCCAAATGTCTGGATCTCGCATATAAATGTGGATATTGCTTTTTGGATGGTCGTGCTTCTACGCTCCTATATAACGCTAGGACTGATACTGAAATGAATAGCTAAACTTCTTAGAAAATGTCTTAAAGTTGGGAATATTACAGTTTGCCTAACATAATTATTCTCGCATTAATTCTTTAGTTCTTGAACAGGTTCATTATTTCGTAAATTAGAAATTTTTAATGTCAAGTATTATCTACAATGCAATATTTCCCATAATTTCCATTTCTATCGAGTATGGAACAGTGGAATTTGCTGTGAACATGAAGTCCACGCTGACAGGTGGTTGCAGCGACAAGAATTTATATAAACCTTTTGAACATTTTCAACAGTCTTTTTTCCACAGCCCAGAAAGAAATTTCCAAGTGTTATAAATTTTAATTTTTGTTGTTATGTCAAGATATTTTGCTCGGCTAAAATATCTTAACATTTTTTTAAGAATGCCATTAATAGTTTTTGCCGAAGCCTTCGAAAGTTTGGTTAAGCTTGTTATGTTATATTTATTATGTTGGCAAAAAATTGTCTCTAATATTGAATTAAGAGGGGGGGGGGGAAATGCTATGTTATAATGAAAATGCTTGATAAATGTTATAATTGAAAACACAGGACTGGCATTTTTCTCGCAATTAATCTTTTAACGTTTTATTGAGTAAGTAGAAAAGAGTATATTAAGAGTTGTGTGACCGAGCGATGATTGTTGGAAGCGTGGTGAATGTAGAATGATGTAGCATTGAAGTTGCAAGTCTCTTGAAGAGTGATGTATTGGAACTCTTGCTTGTTCTAATAGTGGTGAGCTAGTAGTGTGCCTAGCAAAGTTAATGTAGCCACTGTTGTTTATTTCTTAGTTCTTCTTGTGACTGGCTGTACTCTACAGAGTTGATTTGTTGACTCGCACGTATTCTTTAAAGTAACGTTAGTGATCATTTGTAAAACCTCTTAAATGGCAATCAAATTTCTCGTATCGCTACAGACAGCTTCTAGCTTAGAAGCTGGCTATCCGGTTGAAACCCATTTGGCAATACATTGTATTTGGCGTGACAGAGAGGGTAATGCGTAGTTGATACGCTCGGATGCTCAGTGGTGGCGTCTTGATGCGGATTCCAATAGAACTATTGAGCGAGCTTTTTTGTGTGAAGTGTATTTGCTAGTTATTCGTTTCATTGCAACATTTACGAAGTTAAATGCAGATAACGGCCTCTATAAACTGACTGAAAAATCACTAACAGTCACATCTACAATCTTAACATTCATGCATCTACATGAATGAAAGATATGTGCTAGTGAATGAGAACGGTTTATAACGGTTCTTTAAGTGCCCTGGCGTACTATCCTATAGAAACTGTTCAAAGAAAACTGGCTGGTTATTATTTTTTTTCTTTTTATCAATTTTGACATGATTTGTATTAATCGGATTAAGTTAGTATGAGGCAATATGGCCGATGTCCTGCTCATTTATTCCTTTAACAATGCCGCTCTCTACAAAAAAAAAAAAAAAATCACATAACTAAGGACCACAAATTATATAAAATACTGTTTAAAATTATCAGTTATAATCTTTATAATATCTGAACTGACGGTTAAAAAAAAGAAACGGATGTTTTATAAAGCACAATTAAGTTGTTTTTTTTTTCTTTCTTTCTTTTCAAGAATAAAATCTAACTTAAAATTCAGCAAAATAAAATTAAAAAAAAAAAAAAATGTTGAGAAGGAGATTTGATCCATAACAATATTTTGAAAATAAAATCATTTTTATTATCCATACATTCAACCTGTCACAGTTATTTTAATTCATTTTATTACGCTGCTTAGTATAAGAATTTATTGTCCTAATATTCTAAGGCGCCATAATGTCCTTGGAACAGTCTTGAAAAGGTAGACTGCTGTCTAGTCTATGTGGACTTAAAAGAAAGGTATAAAATAAAATTAAAATAAATATTAATAAAACGAAATAAAAGTGATACTTTTGTAAACACATCTATAAGAAAATTATATGCTAAAAAAAAAAAAATCTGACGTCATATTTATATCTATAATATCAAATGAAAGAAAAAGTTACAATGCAGTTTTATTTTTATTTTTGTGTAAATAAAGTAAGTGGGTAGTTTCGGTTATAATTAAATTATGTATTCGGTGAACCTTCATTTTATTTTTTCATTCATTGCCATGAGTGCAGTAGAGTTGTACCATTGTAAAATCTTGATAGATATCCTAGATATAGTTGGAATAGCTTCTCTATCATCTACCCTCTTCACATCCAAGGGATAGTTGGGGAAGATTTCCGTTTAATTACTTCAAACAGGAAATACGATTTTAAATCATTGAGTCTTTTATTTTCCATGTAAAGAAAAATAAATGTATTGTGTGAAATTCTAAAGACTTTCTCTTATTTGTATCTATTATTTCATAGATTAATTGTTAGGTTTATACTTGTGCACCTGACAGCGCCCTCTAGCTTAATATTTTAGTAAAGCTTTGTAACGGCAGTTTTAATGTAAACCTAACTCACAAGTTCCCCAGAATACTTTGCAAAATCAATTTTTTTCCCCCTAGGAAAATGTTTCATTAAATGAATCAAGCAAAAAATTAGTTGGCTGGGGTCAAAGAAGAATTTTTTCGAACAAAAAGTTCAAAAAAAAAGTTTATTCGACGTTTCGGGCACCTTTGGTGTGTCCCCTTCCTCATTAAATGGTTTACAGTCAGCAATACAAGCTTAAAGAAAACTGTTGAAACCGTTTTCGTAACCTCTCATTGATCTAGAATCTCTTTTATTGCCAATAATTGGCTAATAGTGCAAATATTAGACATGTTTAGTTGAAAAATCCTCTCAGCACCAGCTATGCGAAAATTTTAATTTATTTTAATATCTATATATAGCAGAATCCTAGCATAAATCTACGAAGAATTAAGAAAGAAAATCTGAAGATAAACGTCTCAAAAACAAAAAATTATGGTAATTGCAAGAAGAAAGGACAACTTTGGAGCTGAAGTTGGAAGACAAAAACATGGAGCAGATGCGTTAGTTTATGTATCTTGGTTCTCATGTTAGTGAGGACGGCAAGCAGAAGGAAGAAATAAACAGTAAAACTTGGGTAGCCAGCAGGTTGTATCACTCAATAAGAAATTCCTCAGCAAACAAGAAGCATCGAAGCGCATAAACCTTAGACGAAGCAGAATACATACCCAACCGTTACAGCAGCGAATCGTGGGCCATGGCAAAGAAATGGATTAGACACCTTCAGACTATGGAAATGAAATACTTGAGAAAAGCTCGTTGGAAATTCTAGGAAGAGACCGGTTTAGAAACAGCGTTATTATATCTTGGCAAGACTATTCCAATAAATTATTAAAGATGGTCAGTAAGTTGGTTTGGTCAACCGTTCAACATATGAATGCTAGCCGGCACCATAAAAGAACATGTTTAGCGAAGCTTTCAGGTAATAGGTCACGTGGAAGAATAGGCGGACATGACAGGTTAATATCATGGCAATAAGCCGTGAACAGGAAATTCCCTGGAAACGCGCTAAAAGTCTCTGCTATGATAGATGGAAATGGTGGAAACTTTATCATACCTCTACACCTAACGGTAGAAGAAGATTCATCAAAGAAGAAGAGAAAGATTCATGGTAGAAACATACATAGTACTAAACTGGCATATTGGAGGAAAGCTGGGTTCCACCTAGGACCCTCCAGAAATCTATTTCTCTGTAAAATGTTTCAAATAAATGTAACAGGCATTTTTTGTGCTCAGTTAATATACGAATTTTTAAAAAAAGTTTGCCTTTCTGCAAAATATAAAAATTTTTAAAAAAAAGCAGAAGAGCAATTCTTTATTTTTAAAAGATTTTAGATTAGTTGTTTATATTTCAAAGTATTTTAGGATAAATTAAAGTTAAATTAAAATCTAAGTCCATGACCTGGAATCGAACCCAGTACTACAATACACTTCAGCTTTGCGGTCCGCGCATCTAATTATTCAGCGATCATGGCGCCCAACAATAAATTCAGCATAATAACTTTGAAACATTTTAGGATGAATTTTATAAAGTAACCCAAGTGTTTCAAAGTAATATTAAGCTTGCAGTTAATTAATAAGCAAGTTACTAGAAAGTTATACAAAGTTCTTAGCTCAATTTATGTCCATATTAATTGGAGAACTTAAAACATTGAAAGCAATTTCTGATAAAGAAACTTTTATAGAGAATATTGATAGGGAATTTAATCTATAATCTTCCCTTCAATATTTATTGTTGAAACTAAAAAATTATTGAAATTTTGATTTTTAATTTAATTATTAATTAATATATTTCAAAATTAACTGAACTATAGGGATTATAAAACAAAAATTATCATTATTATATGGAATTAAAAAATAGATTAACGAAATAGAACTGTCACTTGACGCGTTCCATATAGTATTGGAGAGAATTACGTGTTTATTTCAGGAAGTTTTGTTTTCGATAAATAACAAAGAGAAAAGAAAAGTACAAACATAAAGTAAAGCAAAAAAAAAATAAGTCAATTTGTAAGTGAATTAATTAAAATTGAAAAGAGCAGCAGCCGTAGAAGTAGTAGTGGGGGCAGTGAGGGGCGGTGTAGAAGGTGGGAGTGAGAGTGAGTGAGTATGAGCGGGAGAAGAAGTGAAGTGACATGTACAATGAATTACTGACCAGAAAGAACGCGGCGTTACATACTTATCTAATCAATGTCGCTTGTTTCTTTTATATATATATTTGTGTGTGTGTGTGTGTGTGTGTGAGTGTGTGTGTATATCTGTGTGCGGTGTGCATGGACAGTTTCTTGGCAACTAAACAACATAACTTTATGACCTTGGTAATAACATCCATTTAAACACTTACTATAATATTCTGTCAACAGTTGTAAATAATGTAAACATTCTCAATGATTTTAACATAAATATATATTATGATTTTATTATTATCCATCTCTTTGTCAATTTTAATAAAAAAAATTGATTTAATTGATTTGAAAAAAAAAAATCTGGTGAGTCAGACAGACGACTTGCTTTACTATAGTTTTACGTAGTTATAATTTGATAAATTTAAATCAAACTTAGTATTTTCACTAAATTTTAACTGACTTCAGTGTTATATGTAAAGCTGGGAAAACCAAAATTTAAACTCTTAAGGAAAGCGTGATCTTCCAACTTCCCCCAATACCCTAAAATCACCTTATTCGAAATAAATGTTTCAATACAAAAGGGATAGGTTTTTAAATTTAAAGTAAAGTAATGCCTACTTTTTCGGGAGAGCTTTACGTCCAATTACCGGTCAGATATCCTGGGCTGAGACTGATAGCAAACTTACTAATATTTAAGTGCTGTATACTAATATTTAAGTTAGTAATCAAATAAAATCTAAGGCCAACACTGGGAATCGAAGCCACAATAAACCTCATCTTCGCGGTCTGCGCCTCTAACCACTCCGATATACGGATGTAGGGAGAAGAGATACTATATATAAATTTAGAGAAATTTATATATATATTTAGATATACTATATATAAATATTAAAATTTTTTTTAAATATATATAAATATATAGTAACATCGGTCTAACTACTACTTTGTAGAAAGTGTGGAATCCCGTCAGATAAATGGGAATAACGTACGGTTGGCGGCTTTTACTATTGATTCTGACCTTTATATGGAGGTTTAAACGTCAGCTCCCTGTCAACATTAGAGTTTTTTTTTGTCGAAAGCTTATAGATGTTTTGCGTTAAACTCATCTCACAGGGGATAGGTAAACAATTAGGGTAATAAAAGTAAGGGTGGCTATTGTTTGAAATGGTTTACTAGTAGCTGTAGTAGCAGGCACCTGTTATGAAGACTTGCCCCCTATCACATGGTTTAAGGGACATTTTGTAATTTCTAAATTTTCTAAATATTTTGTAATTTTTTAATTTCCTAACGGATCAAAATTATTATGAAATTAATATGTGTGAAATCGTAGAAAAACGGTTCATAGCTCTAGATAAAATTTTCAGAAATTCCATAATTCTATTCATTTGGAATCTGTATGTACTATAATGCTGGATACGAATGATCAAGAAATTTTGAAAATGTCCCTTAAATCATGTCATTGGGGGGGGGGAGGTAAAAAAGGAATTTACTGCTTGGTCAGACAATAGCCGGTGGCATATTACACATATTAGACGAATTAGAAGCATTCCAAATTTGAAGAAAATCGGTTTACCGGAAGTGCGACTTTACAGAATAGATTTTTCAGTTGTTTTTTTCTAATTTTCTCGAATATACGTCTCTAACGATTTTCTTCAAACTTACCGTGCCAACCAACTGCACAGATATAAACTTATCACTTTATTTAAAATATTTGTCTCCAAAAAAATTGATTTTGCGTAATTGTGCGGACTTTGTGCCATTAAATTTCAAATGTTACATGCAGTTTGTTGAGTGTCTTCGATGCGCTCTATTGGGCCGCAATATAATCACTTCCTTACCTGCCAAGATTAGTAGGTAGGTACTTATCTCCACCGCCATCACTACCACCAGATACCTACTGGAGTATAGAAAATTCATTTTATAAAATAATTTTAGTATCAAGGTGTTCTCTTTTCCCATGATACCGTGCTTTCTATAAATCTAACAAATTAACGATACTCTATCTTACAAGGGAAAGAAAACATTTCTTTAAAAAAAATGTGGTAATTTTGTGTCTTCAACATCTTAGTAATTATAATTTTCTAATCTTTTTCTATGTGTTTGTGTCGTTTTGTGAGGAGAAGGCACTGACCTAAAACATGTGCCGTAGTCAGGAAAAAAGTATACTTCCTATCGTGAGGTGTTCTACAAGAGAGTAGAAGTTTAAAATAATGTAAATGCGAGTATTTGTATTAATAACTTTTAAAGAGAGTAAAGGAGATTTAACATTAAAGAGAATCATTCTGATGGTTAATGTACCACCTCTGATATGTAGCGCTGAATATTTTGTGTATGTGTGTGTGTGTGTGAGAGAGAGAGAAAGATAGCGTGAGAGTGTGTGTGAGACGAGAGGTGACCATCCTACGCTGATAGTATCTTGAGAGGAAGTCGGAGTCACCCGCCTCGCGCGCCCCCATACTACTGCGTGGGTGCGCCTCTGCACTACTCGTCTCCCGCTGCGCCTCTTTGTGCGCTTTAAAGCACCTGAACTTCTTTCTTACCGGCTCCTTTTCTTCTTCTTCTTGTTCATCTGTATGTTTTCTTTCCTTCTATTTACTGCTTTCATCAGATGACTTATCTCATAATTAAAAGTGATTCATTTTAATTTCCCCAGTATTAATATTTATCCTTAGTTTTACACCGTTGGAAGTTATTAAGGCTGATATACTTTTAGCCCAACTGAAAATTTGAATAGTTTTTTTTTCCTGATTCACAGTTTACTATATTCTTTCAGATTTACTCTACATTGTCTAAATTTAAAACATCAACACAGTAGCATTTCTACAAATCACGCTAAAACAAAAACTATATTTTTACCCATTTTTAATTTTTATGAGGTTTAATGAACTAGATGATGTAGTTCCTCTCGAACAAACTGTTCTCTCCATTTTCGTCTGTCGTCTGCCCATTCTTCGTAAGACTATATCCCATGATGGCCTTTGTTACACCACCACTCCACTCTTCCTTTTTTCAGTCTCCCTGGTGTTTTCTAAAAAACAGCTCTGGAGATTCTATTTTTCACCCATCTTTTATAAATGTCCAAACCATTTTAGCTGTTTTATTTCGATGGTTTGATGGATGATGTTCTTATTGACTTCTATGTCTGTTCTATTACCCACTTTTTCAGTCTATCCCTTCTAGATCTTCCACCCGATCTTTTCCAATAGTCCATTTCAGTGATAGCAGTCTATACCTTTCTTTATTATTAAGAATCCATGTTTTTTTATAGCTTTATAGCAATGTACTTTCTAAAAAATTTTGTGCTATATATTAAACGTTTGATACTTTTTGAGACATTCTTGCACCAAAACACTGAATTACATGAACTTTTTGCCCTTCGTTTACCCTTTTAATCACTTCTTTCCTTGATTATCCTTTCTTTTCCGTCTCTATTTGCCAATATAACTCTTCTCTATTTTCTTCGTTGAAGTAATCTAATTACCATTTTAATGTTTAACTTCTTAAATTTTTCTACAGTCCCTACTCTTGATGGGTACAATAAGTTGCATACTTCTATACTTCCTTTTTAAAGTTGTAACAGAATAGGATAATGATCATGAAAGTTGTTCAAAATTAAGTTCTGTGCTTGAGGTCTCCAGAATTCAAAATAATTAATATTTTATCCGTAAGGACAAAAAAAAACTTACCTTCGCAAGCCCTCATCTCTTTGGGGTACCTCTATTTTGAGCATTCTCTCTTTATCTGTGTGTGTGTGTGTGTGTGTGTGTGTGTGTGTGTAAAGGTATACGCATAGTTTTGTAAACCATACTCAAGCTTCCTAATATATTCCGCTTGGTTAATACAAAGAGATCCTCTAACTTATGAATATTTCGATATAAAATCACTTCATCCGGAAGTATCAATTTACTAAAATAGATTCAAGTAATTACACTAGTGAAAAAGGTGTGGACTTTAAAGGTAGAGCGTTACAGGGTTCGCTTCCCGTTTTTGGCCTTGGATTTATTACATGATTGTAATTAATTGGAATAATAATTTATGGTAAGCAGTTTGGATACGCCTCTGACTCAGAACCTGATCGACAGTTGGACGTAACAAATCTGCCTCCAAAATAACTCCAGCTACATTACTTTCTGAAGGATTTTTCCAGTTTTCCGCTTTTTCAATTGAGAATAAGTATTTTACTTTAAACTTAATATTAATGTATTACTATCTGTAATTGATCTGGTTTTTATGTAAAATCCCTAATCATTTTTACATTTCTTGGCCACGTCTACTAGTTTTTCTAATCACTATTGTTGACGTAAAAATGTCCAGTCTAGAAGTGTGAAGCAGTTTTGCTCATTGTTTTCACTTCTTCATTGATGTGGAACTTGACGCCATGTCATGACTCTGACGCTTGCAGACAAGCGGTGTCCTGGACTAAAAGTGTACTCTTTCTTTAAACCACATTTCCTTTTCAGAACCGTAGGCTTATTTTTTTTATTGTAATTCTTCTGTCTTCTTGAATGCAAACATCAATACGAGATTCATCTGATGGAATTAAAAAATTTGGTTGGTTTGCGAATGATGTTCGGCCTTGTTTTGAATTAATCAAGACACTTGTAGAAGTTCGCATTCGATTCATTCATCTTACCTATTGCTTAACTTTCAGAAGTAAATTTTAGATGGCTTTACGACTTTATCGGGATTATCGAAGAGTTAGATACCAAGTTCTGAAAGTCAGATAACGTGTACTGTTATCTTAAACAACTTAGGTTTAGTTTAGTCTCGGGGAAACTTTGGCTCACTTACTTTGACTCAATGTATAAACTCAAACATGCAACAGTCCATAATAAATCTCAGAGGTCGAAATAGAATAGCATAATCAGCCATGCGTGAACACATCTACTTCTGTATAGTTTTTGTTTTTCGAGATTCTCGTAAAAAGCCCGTTTTTTGTTTGTTTGTTTTTTTTTTAACTCAAGCAAAGATCTTCCATTTTTATTTTTTTTTTTTTTTTTTTTATACATTTTTCATGAATAGATTGATTTCAAAGTTATTCAAGAGGAATAAGAACTTACAACTTAAAAAAAGGAAATATCGCGATAGGCCTATCATTCGAAAAGATTAGATAAATTTCAATAAATTGGACAAATCTGCGAAGAAAAAGTAAAATTCTTAATATATTTATATCTTAATTTTTCTGAATTTCTGAGTAATTTTCAACTTCGAAAGGGAGTGTAGCACTAAGGCAATAAAAAGAACTTACTTGTCTTTTGTTTGACGATAGGTTGAGGAATCCTGAGTGAACTGGGACAAGAATATATGAGCCTGGAAATAGACATCCGGAGTCAATGGGAAAGATTTTTTCCAGGCAGAAATTCACGTAATTGGAAGATGATCTAGTTCAACTTCGAGAGCTATAGATAGATGGTAGATGATAGATAGATGATAGGACAATTAGTTGGGTTAGCATAGCATATAACAAAATCTAGCCTGTTGGATTTATTGGAATCAGAAGATTATAATCCTATCCAATAGTTAGGCTACCATTGATGGCTCCGATAGTGAGCTGTTTGGGAATGCCTCGACAGACCTATATGACAACTATTGTCATGAAAAAACTGAGTTCTCTGGATAAGTAAAATCCAGTAGCTTAGTAAAATGTATTTTAGTAAAGAGAACTTAAGGAAATTCTATAAAAACAAGTCTTTCATTTCACTTGTTAAACTGCAGTCCACTTGTGCGCATGCTCGCTCGATTCCTTTTTCATCAGAAATCGTTCGTTCATTAATCGTGTAGATGTGATTTCTTGAATGAAGTCTCCTATAATATAATAAAAAAATTTAAACAAAAAAAAACACAACCTTCTCTTATTGCAATTATTGATTACAATTAAAATTGACATAGCCCATATTGCAATAGATTTCTCTGTGACCGATAAATTTTACTCCGGGTTTACGGAATTTTACCGACACTTCCATGACAGGTCTGATAAGTTATATCCAAATGGAATATTTAGTTTGAGCTTCTTTTTTTTTTTATTCCAAACAAAAATTCAATTTTGCAAATTTCTCACTACCGCTAAACTTTCTCTTTCAGCAGGGAGAAAAAATAAAGACGTTTTCCACAAAGATGATCGATTTCTCTTTTTGTAAAGTATATTGTATATCAAGATTAATGGAGAAAATAAATCAAGTTTTAAAGTAATTTAGCAGTGTCTTCGAAGAAATTTTTGTTCCTCTCTAGTCAGATATTAGCCTAGTGTTCCGAAAACATCTTTTCAGTCTCAAGGAAGTCACATTGATTCCTTGTAAAAATCAGTTTCTAAAATTTGGCTGAAACTCAGTTGATACTTCATTTTGTTTCCTTTTACCCCCAAAATGAAAGCTAAAGAAAAATTTCCTTTTAGAACTAAGTGCAAATAAAAATGTTATTTTTAGAAATAATAATTCAGTTAAAATTAAAGTAGCAACATTATTGTGTGTACATAATGTATAATGTAATATAACAATAGTTATACATGATTTGTGAGCATGTAAATATACATAATAGTATGTATGCAGACAAGAACAACATGTCTATGTTTAAACAACGAGAACAACGAGATAAGAATGTGCCAGTAGTAGTAGTATTAAAACATGGAGCAGGCACCACCCTCTTGGTGTTTATATTATTATTATTATTGTTATTATTGTTATATAAATATACCTGTAGTTATTGTATATTTGTTTAGCACCACCCAGCCACCCACTAGTGTAAACTATTATCTCACTCACTATTCTTGTTTCCACTTCTATGATTATGTTCAAATATATATATATATATATATATATAATGTGTATGTCTGTATATCTTCTTGTAAACTATTTCTTTTATCTTCTTTCTTCTTCTGCATGTGTGTTATTTCCAGCTTATGTACTTTTTCGTTAGATTGTAGGACCTTTAAGTCCTAGTGAAATATCTTTTAAGTTAAGCTTAAACCAAAATTTAACTTAGACACTTACAAAGTTTTTAACTGATTATTGCATATTCCTATTCAATTCATCATTACAATATTTCCCTATATAATATGTATAAGTTTATTCTCGTACGAAACAAATCTGCAATGACACTTTCCTATAGTAGAGTGTTTTGTAGACTCTTGAAGACGTAATAATAGTATGTAAATCTTGATTTATTTCCACAAAAAAAAGAAATCTGGTTTAAAACACTCACGCGTTTACTACACTTTACACAGTTATAATTGGCGAATTTCCTTCAAATTTATAACGTTTACTAAACGTTTAGTAGTCTTCAATATTTTTTTGAGGAGGCATTACCATCCGTCCTCCAGGATATCTCTAAAATCGATTTTTTTCAGCAAAAAGTTTCCATCAAGTATGTGTAGTTAGTATCATTCAAAATTTAATGAAAACATGTTGGGGTTTTTATGGAGAAAATCGCAGAAAACTGAATACAAGAAAAAAACGCACAGTAAGGCTGTATTTCCGGTAAACCGATTTTCCTCATACTCGGAATTTTGGCAACATATTTAAATTAATTGAATGTGGAGTCATATAATAAAGGTGTAATGACCCTAAGAGGCTCATTGCAATATAGGCGAAACATCGCTTTCTAGCAAACCACTAACACGGTCTCAACTCGGAAACTCAAGGTCATTTCATGAAAACGGCAGCGAAAACTTAAACGATCATTTTTATTACTTACTAGCTAACCCGACCGCGCTTCGCTGTGGCTCAGTCTGATTTTTAGGCTTAACTAACCTTGCGTGATTTGATAATTTGTTTCGATGATTTGGAATGCCTTGTCTACTAATTCTTCTTTTGAATATACAATGTTGCAGAAATTAAATGGGAAGGTGAATTTTCCCGTTCCGGATTTGTAGGAGCAGTGCCGTTACCGAGTTCAAGTAATTGTCTTGAAAATATGGCAGCTGTTCGTTTGAAGTTGAACTCTCTTATTCGTTGTTAAATGAATTTTTTTTACTGTGCTCCAAAGAGTTGAATATTTCAAGGATGCATGCAATTCATCAGCTGGTGTTGTGCGAGGTATCACTGGAACGTTTGGCTGAAAATCACCGGATAGTAACACCAATGCTCCACCAAATGGAACCTGATTATTTCGCAAGTCTTTCAATGTATGTCCAATGCTTCTGAAATGGTATGGTGTGATGATGTGTTTGTAGTAAGTAGCACGAGCGGTGTTGTAGTAAAAGGCTTGTAAGTATGTAAGTTTAAGAGAGAATGAAGTATTAGTAATAAACAAGAAATCACACTGTTTTTTAAAAGGATATATTCTCTAAGAGAAATTAAGTTACTTTGAATATCACAATAGCTTATAATAATTTCTTATAACGTAATACGGGTATAGCTCTGATGTTTCCACCTTGATTTGTAGCACAAGTCTGTCTTTAAAACAATCTCTTCTCTTTGTTCCTTCAATTCCTCCCCTGTGAGAAGAAGGGGTAGTACAATGCCATAATTGTTCTTAAATTTTTCCAGTAACTGTTTCCATATACCTGGCTTGTCCTTTTTGCAAGAATGTCACATATCTAGATATTTTTGATTTATTTATGAATTAATATATTTCTAAGTTTCTTGCATCCATCACATTTCCAATGACTTCTTATAGCCATTGTACACATCATCCCACACAATGATTTTGCACGCCCGAAGAACCTTTCCCATTCCTGATGTTTTAGAAATGTTACCGTTGGGTTTTCTGTGAAGTGCATGTTTATGTCATGACAGTTTAAGAGCTGAATGCGCTGTTCTCTCTCCTTCCATCAACGTAGCAGCAATACCTGAAAAAGCAAGTGCTAACGCAATATGGCCGTTTGAACGGATTTTAGCTCAGAATTTCCCGTTTCCGTGGGAACTCCGGAATAGAGGTACTTATAAGTAGTTGAGAAAGAGGTTCAGAGAGTGAGCCACCATCGCAACGGTCTGAGTCTGTCTATTTCTGCCAACCTCGCGAAACGCTCGAAATTTCCCGTTTCCATGGGAACTTCGGAGTAAAAAGATTATATAAACCCTCTTATATAGAAATACAACGTTGTGTAAAAATTTCAAGTCAATCCATCGAATTCAAGTCTACTTTTCGAGTTTTGCGGCCACAAACATACGGATGCTGAATTTATATATATATAGATTTTTTTTTTTTTTATAGTGCGTCAGCATCTATGGTCATTGGAGCCCGGAGACTTCTCAGTTACGGCTGCCCTCCAAAGAATGTTCTCTTGTTACAGACAACACTTGTCCATTAGTGGATAATGAGCTGTAGAAAATCACCTAGGAAGAGAAAATCTAAGGACAGCACTGCTGAATTTGAACCCGGGACCTCCGCGTCGCTAGTTCAGCGCGCTACTACTTAGCTAATCCCTTCCCTAAATAATAAAAAATCAATCTTGTGAAAAACGTCAGAGATCCTACAACACCACTCTATTTCATCATATGTAATACTCTTTTCCTAGTAAAAATTTCTCAAATGCGAAACATCTTTTTTTTATTAATAAAAAGGACAAAGATTCACATTTCGGACATGCTAATAATAATGTGATAATTAATGGAATTCAATAGAACGTTTTATCGCCGTTGATTCTTTTTGTTTAAATAAATATTTTTAAAAAATGAACTGTTAAAATAAGTATTAAGTTTAATAAATAAATATGTATGTAAATTGTTACGGTTTGTTTGTGATTAGACATGAATGAAGCCGAAAGATGAAGGAAGAAAAAGAAGTGTCGATTTATCTATTTTAATAAGTCACAGATCCAATTATAATATACAGTTGATAAATAGAGTTTAGAACAGGATTGTAGAAGAGAGAGAGAGAAAGAAAATGAAAGAGAGGTGAAGGACAGAAAAAAACCGGTGTTCAAGCGGCGAGCGGCGGATGAAATCAAAACCTTCATGCCCCTGCAAGGTGGTGCCGGGTGTGAACGCCAGACTCTGAATCTGATAACAATCAGAGGACCACCTCGTCGGGGCTCGAGTTCTACTCCCGGCGCCTCTAAGACTCCAGTACCAAAAAAAAAAAGAAGAAGAAAGAATTGAATTAATTCTAAACATTCCCTGGCCGGTGGCATTCCGCTGTCCGCAGGAACACATGTCTGTAGAGAACTAGAATGGTACGCGCAGGCGCCGACGCCTTACTCTTCCTTTTTGGTTCACGCGACGTTTTTTGCACCTCTTTTCTCTTTTACAATTTTCTGTTTTGTTGTATTTATTTTATTTTATTTATTTCTTTCTTGTTGTTATTTTTTTTTTTTAAGAAAGGGAGAAATGTGCGGGAAGCTTTGTGAATGTAATTCGCAAAGAAACAAAAGTGTTCTTGTACAGAATGTCGCTCAACTTATTGCTAGGTATTTTATACGCACACAGCTTCCTTTCATTTTTTTTATTTTTCTTTTTTATATTTTCTTTCTCGCCTTACTACAAGCATAAAGATTTCTTTTCATTAACTGTACATTGTAACACACAAAGCAATAGCAATATATCTCTCTAAAGACATTGAAATTCTATAAAAACAAGTCTTTCTTATCACTTGTTAAACTGCAGTACACTTGTGCGCATGCTCGCTCCATTCCGTTTTTCATTAGAGATCGTTCGTTTATCGTGTGATTCCTTCAATGAAGTATTCTATAATATAACCAAATTACACACCTTCTATTATTGCAATTTATTGTTTCAATAAAAATTGGCATGTAATCATATTCAAGTTTGTAATAACTGCAGCAAATGTTATTGAGATTTGAGTTGCAGTATTATTGAGGTTTCGGAAGAGTGATTCTCATGCTTTTTTCTTTTATTTGGATTGATAAAACTAAAATGGTAAATTGTTTCATTTGTTATTTTGTTTGTAACTTCGTTTGTTTCCCTTTTGTTACTTACTGGGAATTTCACATTGATCTGAGGTTATACCAATATCTTGAATATCTATTCTAGAAGTAAATTATCTTATCTTATCGCGTAGATTGTGTATCCACAACCAGGGCAGAAAAAAGTTAGTTCGAGAAAATCCGTTGTTGTTGTTGGGGAGGTATCGGTAGAAGCTACTGGGTATCCTATAGATACCTAGTAATTATTTTAATAAATTATTTAAAGTGCATCTTCAATTATGCGAAATTAACCTTAATATAGGATTTAATTGTTAGGCATGGTTGATCCAATGGTGTAACCTTCATTTAACTATATGCAAATTTTTTCTTTATTTTCTACAAAACAATTGACTGTAAATTAGAATTAATTAACCAGTTATTGTGTGCATAGTTCACCTGTTCATTTAACCATAGAATAATGTAAAATATTATTAAATTGCCCTTATTTAAAAAAAATTTCAATTTAATTGCAAGATCCGGTAGATCCCTTCTTAGACGGAAGGATCTTCTTTCTAAGATATTTCTGCCAATAATCCCAAAAACTTCAATCCGCAGCGTCTTTATGTTTTCGTTTATCCCCTCATCCCATCTATTGTTTATTTATTTATCTATATTACAACAACCACAAATTCAATATAGTTGGTCAATATATAATAATAAAATTAGACAGAATATAAGACAATCAGCTTAACGAATCAATCATTATCTTAACTGATGAGACGTCTCTAGGGGTGGTGCAGGAGGGGGGATGGCTGGGGGTTAGAGAGTTGGTATTCTCACCTTTGGGCTCCCTCAACTGGCACCTCCCTAGGGATGGTATGGTTAAGAAGTATAGCTTCACAAAAAATTTTTCGTCGAAGCTGGGCACCAAAAGTGAGTGGAGCGAAGGATCCGCTCTGTTGGGCATTAAGGAACATGCCATAAAATGGTATACTGATGGGTCGAAGACCCTCGAGGGGACTGGGGCAGGGGTGGTTGGTCCAAGGATCAAGCACTCGGAACCCATGGGTAAATTTCCCAGCATCTTTCAGGCGGAGATATACGCTATTGGAAGATGCGTTCAATTTAACCTCGATAGGGGATATAGGAATCGGGAGATTGTAATCCTTTCCGATAGCCAAGCAGCCATTAGAGCTCTGGGTGCACCAGTTATTAACTCTAAAATGGTTTGGGAATGCCTAGATAAACTAAACGATCTGGGCAGCAGGAACAAAGTCGCACTTTGGTGGGTGCCGGGGCATGTTGGCATTGAAGGGAATGAGACGGCCGACGGCCTGGCCAAGATAGGCGCTATGACACCACTTTTGGGGCCGGAACCTTTTTGTGGGATTAGCGACCAGTGTCTGTTAGAGGAACTTAAGAAGGAGGAGGAGACGAAGAGATCTCAACTCTGGTACTCCCTCCCCAGGTTGCGGCAGGCCAAGATCTGCTTAAGAAATTATAACCAACGGAGGTCGGAGGCCTGCATTGGATTGAGTAAGAACAAGCTCCGCGTACTTACGGGTTTCCTCACGGGGCATTGCCGACTTAGAGGACACCTGGCGAAGCTGGGCTTGGAAAGTGACAGCTCATGCAGATTCTGTGGGGAGTTGGAGGAAACTCCAATACATCTCCTAACAGACTGCGAGGCTGCCACTCAGAGAAGATTCAGGAACCTGGGTAGCTACCAGGTGGAGGAGGGGGATATACCCTCTCTAGAGCCCGTCAGGGTATTAGGATTCCTCAGGGACCTCAACCTGATGGAGATATTGTAGAACGCATGTTCAATTGGGCATCCGTTCGGGTGCTATGGGCAAGCCTGTGGCACCCAGGGGGCATAGCACAATAGACCTGCTCAAGGTCGCAGTGCGTTGGCCCCCCGCTAAAAAAAAAGAAAAAAAAAAAAGTATCCACTTTCCCTACAGATTCTAGAAAAATCCTCGTTATGCAAATGTAATTTCCTAGGAGCCTCTACAGCTCGTGTCCGGTGATGGACATTGTTTTCTGTAACGAGAGAACACTTCCGAAAGCCGGCAGTGCACTGACAAGGCTCCGAACGCCACTGACCATAGGTGTTGACCCGCCTTAAATTTAAAAAAAAAAAACCTAAAGGAATAAAGAAGAATAGTTGACATGGACATAAATAGGAATGGCACCAATTGTTCCGGAGTAGTCATTTTTCCCATTCAATACTTACTCAGATAACATCCAGTATGCTTTCAATCTTCTTGCCTCTAATTTATTGAATTTAATTGAACTCGTAATAAAAACACCTTAATAAGGCGATAATTGAATTAACTCAAGTCTACATATAGCCTTTTTTTTTTTGCCTAAAATAACTTTTTTTCCACTCAGTAATACTTCGGCCATATGAATTATAATTACCAGCATCGCTCTGGGATCACTAAAATCATGAATTTGCCTCAATGCAAAGCCCTAAGGTCATGTAGCCTTTATCACGTTCTACATCCTGAAAAATGCATCTGGCTAAAGATTGTGTAAATGTTCGAAGATTATTATAATTAGGCTACATTTACATCAAATTTTTAAAGAATAATTTATAGTCAGACAGATAGACACACACATCAAAACCATCAAGCCGTCTTAATGAGGTTGTTATGTGCAAAATTACAGAATGGGTTTTTGTGAGTTTTTTTAATTTTCTCGAAAACGATTACAACGATTTTGGAATGCTAAGTGCGCATATAGAACCTGCCAACTTTTATTTGCAACATTTTTCTGGGAAAAAGAATTGATTATAGGTAGTTCTGAGGAATTTTGTGGCCTTACATTTCGTATAGTATATGCGGTTGATTCAATGTTATTGGCGCTCTCTTCTGGATTGTAATGTATTAGCTTTTACTATCTGGCTGGGTAGATACGAAATTTAAAGAAACTTTGTCATTTTATATATGATTACCCCTGTAAGAGAAAGTCGTGTGAGTGTTTGAAATCAGATTTATCTTCGAGCGGAATGACACCGCCTGTTTTCATCTGGATGAATTTCTCTAAAATTTGTTCCAAATATTTTTCATTATAATTAATTAAAATGATTTTTGTACACAATTGAATAGATTAAAGTAATATTATTTCTTGTACACTACTGTTTTAAAATATTTTATGCCCTTAAAAATACCGATATTGAAGACGACTAAATATATTCCAGTAGAGAAATGTGTGTTGTACTGGTTGACTGCCTCCTGCATCAGGACAAACACGTTCAGTGTGGTTTTTGTCTACAATGTTGTAGTGTTGCTCTCCTAAATACAACATGTCCTTTCTACAACAACAAGAACAACATCACCAGTGGTATGTGTTGCGCTGATCACCTTAGCCAGATAAAATGAGGCGCCTCTATACACATACCTTTATACTTTACTGACTGACCACTATCACCACTTCTAAGAACTACCCAATAACAAGAGCGGCCTGTTTGCTTTGCCTTTCTGTCTGGCTACCTTCTATCTAGCTAGCTAGACAGCAGCATATCACACACTCCTATTCCAAGCCGAAATAATGAAGGAAATAGCATACTAACGCGCATCTCATCGTGCACACACACATATATATATATATATATATATATATGGTCTAACAGGAAACAGGAAACGGATAGTGCCTATTCAAATATAAATGAAATACATCGCGCTTTTGATATTCAAATTCATTTAATCCTGGGATTTTTGTAAGCTTCTTTTCATCATTACCACCCGTTGAGCTACTAAAAATTTGTCAGCTGTTGACTTTATATCAACGTCCAATAATAATATGGTAAACGTCAAAAGAACTCGAATCACTGGCCCTAATCGTTTGAAATTACATCAGATTAACCACATCACCTCTTTCTGTTTTTTTTCTTTTTTTTTTAATGCCACATTTAGAACATATTGTAATTTCATTGAGACTTTTATTTTTTATTTATTCAATATACATACTATTATTATTTTATTTATTTATTTATTGCAAAGGAATAACATTCCTTTTGAAAGGAGTTTGGTTTACAATATACAAAAATGATATGATATTTATAATACATAATACATAAAAGAAATAAAACTCATGACTACTGTC